>WNGS01162647.1:8009632-8020962 GCA_020271785.1 Procambarus virginalis
GAAGTTGTATGAAAGCGGGTATATTGTACGAAGCTGAAGAGAAACAGTATATTGTACGAAACAGTTAGTATAAATGGGGTCAAGTCAGAGTGGGAAATGTTGTAATGGAGTGCCTCAAGGCTCTGTCTTGGGACCTCTGTTGTTTATAAATATATAAATGATTTAGATTCAGGTTTGAGTAGCAACATTTGCAAATTTGCCGATGATACAAAAATCGGTAGGGAAATTAATTCGGAGGAGGACTCACTATCACTTCAAGTTGATCTAAATAGGGTTTTAAAATGGTCAAAGGACTGGCAGATGCAGTTTAATGCTGATAAATGTAAAGTTCTGAGCTAGGTAATGATGATAGAGTTACAAGATACGAGCTAGATGGTGTTGAGATTGCGAAGTCGGATTGCGAAAGGGATCTGGGAGTTATGATTAGTAAGAATTTAAAACAAAAGGATCAATGCATAAATGTTCGTAATAAGGCAAATAGGACACTCAGATTTATTAATCGCAGCGTTAGTAACAAGACACCGGTGTGGTTCTTCAGCTATATCTTGCTCTGGTTAGGCCCATTTAGATTATGCAGTTCAGTTTAGGTCGCCGTATTATAGAATGGATAAATCCACTTGAACGTGTCCAGCGTAGGATCTTCTTGACTTAATTTCGGGGCTTTTTTTTTTTTTTAGTGTCCCCGCGGCCCGGTCCTCGACCAGGCCTCCACCCCTAGGAAGTAGCCCGTGACAGCTGACTAACTCAAGGGTCCCTATTTACTGCTAGGTAACAGGGGCATCAGGGTGAAAGAAACTGCAATAGGAGTTGCCTCGTATGGACCAATAGGACTGCCTCATATGGGCCAATAGGAGCTGCCTCGTATGGACCAATAGGAGCTGCCTCGTATGGACCAATAGGAGCTGCCTCGTATGGACAATAGGAGCTGGCTCGTATGGACCAATAGGAGCTGCCTCGTATGGGCCAATAGGAGCTGCCTCGTATGGACCAATAGGAGCTGCCTCGTATGGACCAATAGGAGCTGCCTCGTATGGACCAATAGGAGCTGCCTCGTATGGGCCAATAGGCCTTCTGCAGTTACCTTTGTTCTTATGTACTTAGAGAGTAATGAAATAGCAAGTGGATAGCACAATGTTTCAGCTGCTTCTTTTAATACCTATGGCGATATTCTATACTCACCTCTTTCATGTGAGGGGGCAGAGTATACATGGAGGGACACTTTCAGGAGCCAGGGGTATACATGTAGGATGTATACTAGAGTTTACATATACATCTGTATCCGGTTCACCTGATTGTGATGGTAAAAATAGGCGATAAGTTGGGATAATCTGGTTTCTCTTCCGTTGTGAGTTTGAGTTGATGTATTCTCCTCAGTCCTACCTTCTCTGTCCCAGCCCAGCTCCTGTGTCTCGTACCCCAGCTTCTTGTTCTCGTATCCAGCTCCTTGTCCTCATACCAGCTCCTTGTCCTCGTACCCAGCTCCTTGTCCTCATACCCCAGCTCCTTGTCCTCATATCCCAGCTCCTTGTCCTCATATCCCAGCTCCTTGTCCTCATATCCCAGCTCCTTGTCCTCAACCCCAGCTCCTTGTCCTCATATCCCAGCTCCTTGTCCTCATATCCCAGCTCCTTGTCCTCATACCCCAGCTCCTTGTCCTCATATCCAGCTCCTTGTCCTATTATCCCAGCTCCTTGTCCTCATATCCCAGCTACTTGTCCTCATATCCCAGCTCCTTGTCATCATATCCCAGCTCCTTGTCTCATTCCCAGCTCCTTGTCCTCATATCCCAGCTCCTTGTCCTCATATCCCAGCTCCTTGTCCTCATACCCCAGCTCCTTGTCCTCATACCCAGCCCTTCGTCTCCATTTATTTTTCCTTTCCCAGCTCCTTGTCGAATATCCCAGCTCCTTGTCATCATACCCCAGCTCCTTGTCCTCATACCCAGCTCCTTGTCCTCATACCCCAGCTCCTTGTCTCATATCCAGCTCCTTGTCCTTGTATCCCAGCTCCTTGTCCTCATACCCCAGCTCCTTGTCCTCATACCCCAGAGCCGGTCCTCATATCCCAGCTCCTTGTCCTGTATCCCAGCCCTTGTCCTCATACCCCAGCTCCTTGTCCTCATACCCCAGCTCCTTGTCCTCATATCCCAGCTCCTTGTCTTGTATCCCAGCTCCTTGTCCTCATACCCCAAGGGGAAAGGCACACATTTAGGTTTACATGGATTACCAATCTATCTCCTGGTAATTGAAGTTTGATAGACATTGAAGGAGTCACTTCAGTAGTTAAATTATACTCTGTATAGGCCTTATCCACTAGGCCTAGCGGGTTATATAGAATTATAGGCACTATAATTCCCCCTGTTGTTTAATGCTGCTAGAGTGAAGGTATATGAATCAATTTGTATATTATCAAAATTCCATTGTTTTCATCAAGAAATACAGCAAAACGCCCCTTAATTAATACCCATTATAAACCCCCTTAATTAAACCCCATTATAAACCCCCATTAGGTTCTTTCGTGTTTAGAAAGCGAGAAGGTTAAATATCTCTTAATTTTTAGCCATGCGGCGTGTCCACGTATTCTCCTAGCGTGTCATTAGGTAGGGTGGAGCCCCAGGACACCCCCCCTCCTTGACCTTTGACCTGCCCAGAGGTCAAGACACTCCCTAGGTCACACGTCAGGGAGATATACGAGGCAGAAAATGCGCAGTGGTGAAAGTTGTCAGATATGGTCAATAAAAATGCTGACAAGCTGCTGGCTTACTGTCCTGTCGAGGTCACTATAGAGATAGTGGCCTGCAGACTTCAACCCCCACTCCCCCCCCCCCCCATCCAGCTGGTGTTGTTCATCCTGTCGCGTGTACCCAGAGACAAGTGGTGGTGTTCATCCTGTCACGTGTACCCAGAGACGGGCGTTGTTCATCCTGTCACGTGTACCCAGAGACAACTGGCGTTGTTCATCCTGTCACGTGTACCCAGACTAAGCTGGCGTTGTTCATCCTGTCCGTGTACCCAGACGCACCTGGTGTTGTTCATCCTGTCACGTGTACCCAGAGACAGCTGGCGTTGTTCATCCTGTCACGTGTACCCAGAGACAGCTGGCGTTGTTCATCCTGTCACGTGTACCCAGAGACAGCTGGTGTTGTTCATCCTGTCACGTGTACCCAGACGCACCTAGCGTTGTTCATCCTGTCGCGTGTACCAAGAGACAACTGGCGTTGTTCATCCTGCCACGTGTATCCAGACACAGCTGGCGTTGTTCATCCTGTCACGTGTACCCAGAGACAGCTGGCGTTGTTCATCCTGTCGCGTGTACCCAGAGACCGCTGGCGTTGTTCACCATTACAGTCTCAAATGAACAAATGAACAAATGAACAAATCCTCAAAGCAGAACACCATTTACCTCCATCAAACACATGTTATCATGCACGAGAAAATTGGCGGGAACATTTGAAAAGAGAATCGGTGAAAGCAAAACAGAATTTCGTAACTAATAATGTATAATAATGTATACAATATACATATTATTAATTCATACATTCGAGCTCTTATAAGCAGCGTCGTGGTGTGGATTAGTTAGACAGAAAGAGAGACGGACAGAAAGACTTTTCATACAGAATCCTCATGGGTGCTTGTACCCTAAGGCGAATTATCTTGGAGATTCCTTCGGCATCTCGAGCTGCTAATGATTGTGGTTGTCTGGAAATGTATTGTTTGCTTGGTACAATGGTGGTACAATGCTGGTACAATGCTGGTACCAGGCAGGTATAATGCTAGTACCAGGCTGGTACCAGGCTGGTACCAGGCTGGTACAATGGTGGTACCAGGCTGGTACCAGGCTGGTACAATGGTGGTACCAGGCTGGTACCAGGCTGGTACAATGGTGGTACCAGGCGTGTTCTGTTCTTCATTTCTCAGTTACCATGTCACGATGCTGTTGGCTGTTTGTACCTGTGACTTGTTCAAGAGTCTTGCGCCTGAAGTATGTCCTCCATCGTCTTGGATGGTACTTTGTACAGGGTCGGCGTTCGATCCCCGATCTTCCAAATGGTTGGATAACCCTCATATCCCAGGATGGTATCCCGTCTTCCCAGTACTCTTGCCGGAAGATTGCCTCCACCAGCCGGGAGCCGGTCGGCCGAGCGGACAGCACGCTGGACTTGTGATCCTGTGGTCCTGGGTTCGATCCCAGGCGCCGGCGAGAAACAATGGGCAGAGTTCCTTTCACCCTATGCCCCCTGTTACCTAGCAGTAAAATAGGTACCTGGGTGTTAGTGAGCTGTCACGGGCTGCTTCCTGGGGGTGGAGGCCTGGTCGAGGACCGGGCCGCGGGGACACTAAAGCCCCGAAATCATCTCAAGATAACCTCAAGATAACCTCAAGATAACCATCTCACTTTAGCGTGTTCCAACCGTCTACCACTCCGTTTGTATAACAAAATTGTCTAATATATTTTTCGGTACCTTTGTTTTCTTAACTTGAATCTGTGTTCTCTCGTTCGCCAAGTTGCTGGTTTCAGTAATTCCTCTTTGTCAATTTGGTCTATTCCTGTTAGTATTTTGTATGTGGTGATCATATCACCTCTCTTCTATCGTCTAGTTTTGACATGTTTAACGCCTCTAGTCTCTTATAACTCTCGTTTTTCACTCCCAGAAGCCATTTTGTAGCCGTTGCACCATTTCTAGTTTATTTATATGCTTCTTGAGATTTGGGCATCATACAACTGCTGCATATTCCAATTTTGGTCTCACGAAGGTCATGACCACTTTCTTCAGTATTTCACCATCCATATAATTAAAAGCAAGTCTGACGTTGGAAAGCGACGCAGACGCTCCTCCCACAATGTGTTCACAACAAGAACACGAAACAATGGGTTTAAATAGGATAAGTTTAGATAAAGACTTGGGTAAATACTGGTTCGGTAACAGAGTTGTTGATTTGTGGAACCAATTGCCGCGTACCGTGGTGGAGGTGGGGTCCCTCGATTGTTTCAAGCGTGGGTTGGACATGTATATGAGTGGGATTGGGTGGTTATAGATAGGAGCTGCCTCGTATGGGCCAATAGGAGCTGCCTCGTATGGGCCAATAGGAGCTGCCTCGTATGGACCAATAGGAGCTGCCTCGTATGGACCAATAGGAGCTGCCTCGTATGGGCCAATAGGAGCTGCCTCGTATGGACCAATAGGAGCTGCCTCGTATGGACCAATAGGAGCTGCCTCGTATGGGCCAATAGGAGCTGCCTCGTATGGGCCAATAGGAGCTGCCTCGTATGGACCAATAGGAGCTGCCTCGTATTGGCCAATAGGAGCTGCCTCGTATGGACCAATAGGAGCTGCCTCGTATGGACCAATAGGAGCTGCCTCGTATGGGCCAATAGGAGCTGCCTCGTATGGACCAATAGGAGCTGCCTCGTATGGACCAATAGGAGCTGCCTCGTATGGGCCAATAGGAGCTGCCTCGTATGGACCAATAGGCCTTCTGCAGTTACCTTTGTTCTTAACTATTTTTTCTAAGGTTTTGGCTTCCACACTTGTTAATGATACGGGTCTATAATTTAGAGGTTCCTTTCAACTACCATTTTTATAAATTGGTACCATGTTTGCCCTTTTCCATATATCTGCTAAGATTCCTGTGCACAAGGATGTGCGGAATAGTAATTGGGGTGGGTTGCTCAGCTCAGTTGCACATTCTCGCAGGACCCAAGGTGATACTCCCTCGTAGCTCATGCCTCTTAGTTCTGGGACTAGTCTAGTGTCACACCTCTCAACTCTTTCCAGCTTCGTCTTGTGCTTGACATGCTACAGGGGTTGAGCTCTGGCTCTTTGGTCCCGCCTCTCACCTGTCAATCAACTGGTGTACAGATTCCTGAGCCTATTGGGCTCTATCATATCTACACTTGAAGCTGTGTATGGAGTCAGCCTCCACCACATCACTTCCTAATGCATTCCATTTGTCAACCACTCTGACACTAAAAAAGTTCTTTCTAATATCTCTGTGGCTCATTTGGGCACTCAGTTTCCACCTGTGTCCCCTAGTGCGTGTGTCCCTTGTGTTAAATAGCCTGTCTTTATCTACCCTATCAATTCCCTTCAGAATCTTAAATGTGGTGATCATGTCCCCCCTAACTCTTCTGTCTTCCAGCGAAGTGAGGTTTAATTCCCGTAGTCTCTCCTCGTAGCTCATACCTCTCAGCTCGGGCACTAGTCTGGTGGCAAACCTTTGAACCTTTTCCAGTTTAGTCTTATCCTTGACTAGATATGGACTCCTTGACTAGGTATCCTTGACTAGATATGTGTGTGTGTGTGTACTCAACTAGTTGTGCTTGCGGGGGTTGAGCTCTGGCTCTTTGGTCCCGCCTCTCAACCGTCAATCAACTGGTGTACAGGTTCCTGAGCCTATTGGGCTCTATCATATCTACACTTGAAACTGTGTATGGAGTCAGCCTCCACCATGTGTGTGGGGGGGGGGGCAAGACATACACCAATATGTGTGAACGGTTTGCATATATGAGCACTTTCACTTGACACATGTTTGAGATGCCACACTCATCTGGCAGCTTTGTTTGTTTGTTTGCTTGTTTTGGGTTGCTAGAGACATCTCATGTACTCACCTATTTGTGCTTGCGGGGGTTGAGCTTTGGCTCTTTGGTCCCGCCTCTCAACTGTAAATGCGTGTGGTTGTGTGTGTGTTGGTTGGTCAGTATGCTGTTGTGGTGGCCTTAATAACCCTCCAGAGGTTGATAGGCCTTAATAACCCTCCAGAGGTTGATAGGCCTTAATAACCCTCCAGAGGTTGATAGGCCTTAATAACCCTCCAGAGGTTGATAGGCCTTAATAATCCTCCAGAGGTTGATAGGCCTTAATAACCCTCCAGAGGTTGATAGGTCTTAATAACCCTCCAGAGGTTGATAGGTCTTAATAACCCTCCAGAGGTTGATAGGTCTTAATAACCCTCCAGAGGTTGATAGGTCTTAATAACCCTCCAGAGGTTGATAGGCCTTAATAACCCTCCAGAGGTTGATAGGTCTTAATAACCCTCCAGAGGTTGATAGGCCTTAATAACCCTCCAGAGGTTGATAGGTCTTAATAACCCTCCAGAGGTTGATAGGTCTTAATAACCCTCCAGAGGTTGATAGGTCTTAATAACCCTCCAGAGGTTGATAGGTCTTAATAACCCTCCAGAGGTTGATAGGCCTTAATAACCCTCCAGAGGTTGATAGGCCTTAATAACCCTCCAGAGGTTGATAGGTCTTAATAACCCTCCAGAGGTTGATAGGCCTTAATAACCCTCCAGAGGTTGATAGGTCTTAATAACCCTCCAGAGGTTGATAGGCCTTAATAACCCTCCAGTGGTTGATAGGTCTTAATAACCCTCCAGAGGTTGATAGGTCTTAATAACCCTCCAGAGGTGATAAGCCTTAATAACCCTCCAGAGGTTGATAGGTCTTAATAACCCTCCAGAGGTTGATAGGCCTTAATAACCCTCCAGAAGTTGATAGGCCTTAATAACCCTCCAGAGGTTGATAGGCCTTAATAACCCTCCAGAGGTTGATAGGTCTTAATAACCCTCCAGAGGTTGATAGGCCTTAATAACCTCCAGAGGTTGATAGGTCTTAATAACCCTCCAGAGGTTGATAGGCCTTAAGCCTAACAATCAAAACAGCTGTCTGCATTCTTTGTACCCATTATGGAATTGTACCCACCAGGGGACTGTACCCACAGGGACTGTACCCACCAGGGGACTGTACCCACCAGGGACTGTACCCACCAGGGGACTGTACCCACCAGGGGACTGTACCCACCATGGGACTGTACCCACCATGGGGACTGGGTCAGGTCCGGGTCACTTTCACCCCATCCCCCCCCCCCCCCTCTAGATACTCGTGTACCTACGTGACCCCCCCCCCTCCCCTCCCCCCTCTCTTCCCCAAGGCTGGGGTGCCTTTCCCTTTTCGCTACCTATGTAATGGGGGTTCCTTACCCCCCCCCCCTCCCCTACCCATCCATGGGGGGTCTTACCCATCACTTATACTAACCCCCCTTTGTTAGGTTGTGTGTACTCACCTATTTGTGCTTGCGGGGGTTGAGCTCTGGCTCTTTGGTCCCGCCTCTCAACTGTCAATCACTGGTGTACAGGTTCCTGAGCCTATTGGGCTCTATCATATCTACACTTGAAACTGTGTATGGAGTCAGCCTCCACCACATCACTTCCTAATGCATTCCATTTGTCAACCACTCTGACACTAAAAAAGTTCTTTCTAATATCTCTGTGGCTCATTTGGGCACTCAGCTTCCACCTGTGTCCCCTAGTGCGTGTGCCCCTTGTGTTAAACAGCCTGTCTTTATCTACCCTGTCGATTCCCCTGAGAATCTTGAATGTGGTGATCATGTCCCCCCCTAACTCTTCTGTCTTCCAACGAAGTGAGGTTTAATTCCTGCAGTCGCTCCTCGTAGCTCATACCTCTCAGCTCGGGTACTAGTCTGGTGGCAAACCTTTGAACCTTTTCCAGTTTAGTCTTATGCTTGACTAGATAGGGACTCCATGCTGGAGCCGCATACTCCAGGATTGGTCTGACATATGTGGTATATAATGTTCTGAAAGATTCCTTACACAAGTTTCCAAAGGCCTGTGTGTGTGTGTGTGTGTGTGTGTGTGTGTGTGTGTGTGTGTGTGTGTGTGTTGTGTGGTGTGTGTGTGTGTGTGGTGTGTGTGTGTACACACAAGTGTTACTGAATTTTTAAACAATGAAAGTTTGTTTACGCTCTGACACGGCTGTGAACCCACCTCGAACCGACGTCACAGGAATGCCCCCTCGACGTGATGCCCCAAAGTCCACGCCTCCCCCCCCACCCCCCACCCCCCTCTCCTCCCTCCCCCTCCCCCCAGGCGCCTAAATCACATTCCTGCTCGCTAAATACACGCCAGCAACCCATATCTAACGCTGGATTAACGACCCTATCAACGCTAATTGGCCAGAGATGGCTCCTTGGGGGGGGGATATTACCCCCCCCCCCAACGGATGAGAAACGATGTATTATATACGCAATTTTCCTACGCCACCGGGAGAACGAGCCTCGAACCAGGATCGGATTTTTTTTTTTTTTGGGTGTGGGGGTCCGTAAGTCAGGATTTAGGGGGAATAGCTTTGACCATCGTCAGTTGGAAAGGCGGGGTCCGAGAGCTAGAGCTCGTGTACATATCTATCCTCATAGATGAGTCTATATACCTAACATATACGTCAATATACATATACATGTATATGATGCATTCGACGTCTCTTGGTAATAAATAACTGGCTCAGAAGGAATAATTAACACACCAGGTGTTCGAAACGCGTTCAGAACACGCGCGAACACCCCACACGTGGCGTGGAGTCACAGTTGTGTAGGCCTGGCAGGTGTGTGTAGCTCTCTCGCGCGGCAGAATCAAATACCTGCATAATGTCCTCTGGAGTCATGTGTGTGGAAAGCTGTGGCTGGTGGGACTCGGGTGTTGATTAAATATTTTATTTTGGCGTGTCAGGTGTGGACAGCTGTGTGGTGTGTAGTGTTGGTTTATGGGCTTGTTTGTTTAGCACACATCACATATGTGACTGTCTCCGGTCTTACCTGCTCACACCACACATGTGGCTATCTCTGAACCTACCCACACACACCTGTCAAGGGAAACCTGATGGCTGAGTGGACAGCGCTCGGGACTCGTAGTCCTGAGGTTCCGGGTTCGATCCCCGGTGGAGGCGGAAACAAATGGGGCTGAGTTGCTTTCACCTCTGATGCCCCTGTTCACCTAGCAGTAATAGGTACCTGGGAGTTAGACAGCTGCTACGGTTGCTGCGCTCCTGGGGATGTGTACCAAAAAGGAGGCCTGGTCGAGGACCGGGCCGCGGGGACGCTAAGCCCCGAAATCATCTCAAGATAACCTATGGTTGTTATTGCTACTAACAATCTCGTTGTTCTTCGAAGCTCATCAACTGTTTATTAAATGAATACAAATAGAAGGAAATAGAAGGAAATAACGTAAACAGTAACACGAATGACAGCGAAAGAAAAAACAGAATAAAAGACACAAAACAGGGGAAGTTGCTATAATGAATGCATATATGTATTTAAACACATATATTTTTCCCCAGTTTAAAACCAGTATCTCGGAGTCGAGTTTAATCATTCTTGCCGCAAATAGAATCTCAAGCGCTCGGCTAACGTACCTGACTCTAATAGCAATCTCAGAAACCGTGTTGAATATCAATGATGAGTTGGTTAACACCTGTCATATACACTACATTAATGTTGATTGCAGCACAGTTAAAGAATCTCAGTCTATAATCCAGTTGCATAAACTGTACTCACCTAGTGTGCTTGCGGGGATTGAGCTTTGGCTCTTTGGGCCCGCCCCTCAACTGTCAATAGACAGGTGTACAGGTTTATGAGCCTATTTGGGCTACATTTGAAACTATGTATGGAGTCAGTCTCCTACACATCACTGCCTAATGCATTCCATGTGTGTGTGTATTCACCTATTTGTATTCACCTATTTGTTCTTGCGGGGGTGAGCTCTGCTCTTTCGGCCCGCCTCTCAACTGTCAATCAGTCAACTGTAACTACTAACTCATTTTTTCCCCACACCACACACACATCCCCAGGAAGCAGCTCCGTGACAGCTGTCTAACTCCCAGGTACCTATTTACTGCTAGGTAACAGGGGCATCAGAGTAAAAGAAACTTGCCCTTTGTTCCTGCCTGGTCCAGGGAATCGAACAGAATCGACTCTGTTACCACAGAATTACGAGTCCTGCGTGCTGTCCGCTCAGCTACCAGACCCCCTAATGTCTGGTAGCTGTGTGTGCATGTACCCACCTGATTGTGCTTCCAGGTCGAGCTTTTGCTCCTACCCCACCTCTCGACCCTCGGTATTAACATTTCCTAACCCCCCCCCCTCCCCCATGAAAAAAAAATCCTGCCATGTTTCATATTTCCGTTTTGGCAACTGGATCAACCTGCTAATTGCAACCCAGTCCACCCAATTTTTTCCTCTCAGATACAGATCAATTCTCAGCCGGTGAATGCAACTGGCATCTGCAATGTCATTGGGTGAGTAGGGGGGGGATGGGGTAAGGGGGTAGTTGTAGAGATCCGGGAAGACCCCCCCCCCCTCACGCGAGCCTTGCATTGCAATGCAGTGACCTGCAACTCATCACTAATATCAGGGGAGCCGGGCGGCCGAGCGGACAGCACGCTGGACTTGTGATCCTGTGGTCCTGGGTTCGATCCCAGGCGCCGGCGAGAAACAATGGGCAGAGTTTCTTTCACCCTGATGCACCCGTTCACCTAGCAGT
>WNGS01162647.1:8021962-8032910 GCA_020271785.1 Procambarus virginalis
GAACCTGGGGCCAGATTTACGAAGCAGTTACGCAAGCACTTACGAACCTGGGGCCAGATTCACGAAGCAGTTACGCAAGTACTTACGAACGTGTACATCTTTCCTCAGTCTTTGACGGCTTTGGTACATTTATTAAACAGTTTACAAGCATGAAAACTTGCCAATCAACTGTTGTTATTGTTTAAACAGCCTCCTGGTGCTTCGGAGATCATTAACTGTTTAATAATTGTAAACAAGCCGCCAAAGATTGAGAAAAGATGGACAGGTGCGTAAGTGCTTGCGTAACTGCTTCGTGAATCTGGCCCCAGGTTCGTAAGTGCTTGATTAACTGCTTCGTGAATCTGGCCCCAGGTTCGTAAGTGCTTGCGGAACTGCTTCGTGAATCTGGCCCCAGGTTCGTAAGTGCTTGCGGAACTGCTTCGTGAATCTGGCCCCTGACTCCTGTAGCCTAGCCGCTCCCGACGACCAGGAAAAAGACTGAAGAAAAGGTTTAAACGCGGGAAAAAAACAATAGGCTGAAGCTGGAGGAAAATGCAGTTTAATTTCACCGACCCACGCAAGCTGTCGCCTCCGGACGATGCTTCAAGTGACTGACACCCTTCTCTGTCAAGCCTTGCTGTCAAGGATTGACAGTAATCCTTGTTTGGACCTTGCTGTCAAGGCAACGGTTTGAGGCCTTGCTTAAACTCAAAGTTTCAAGCAGTTGGGTCAGTCCAAGGTTATCTAGGGTCAGTCCAACGTTATCTAGGGCCAGTCCAAGGTTATCTAGGGCCACTGCTAGTTGTCAGCGGTTATCTAGTCAGCCCCAGCTTGTCTAGGATTATTTCTAGGTTGCCTAGGATCATTGTTAGATTTTCAGGGGGTATCTATTCATAAGTTGTCAAGAGGTTGTCAAGAGGCTGCCAAGAGGCTGTCAAGAGGCTGTCAAGAGGCTGTCAAGAGCTTCTGGAACTCTTCAAATGGCTTACTTTGGTTTGTTTATTAAAGAAGGTTTATTAAAGCAGCAGCCAAGATGTCTGGCTAAACCACTTCTCAGCTGATCCTTTCAATCCATGCACAATGAAATCACAATAGCCTGATGTATCTACCAGAAAATCCTTGGGGCAGGATGTGTAGGGGGGAAGGGGGATCGAACGAGGGTCCTGGATCAACCCAGACGCGTGCCTTAACCCCATGGAGCATGATATGATAAAAGTTATATAACCTGAGATCCGCTAGCAGTTGGGAGAGGTCGAGCAGGTAGCCCAAGCCAGCACGCGCACGCACACGCACACGCACACACACACACACACACACACACACCACACACACACACACACACACACACACACAAGGGGCCTCGTAGCCTGGTGGATAGCGCGCAGGACTTGTAATTCTGTGGCGCGGGTTCGATTCCCGCACGAGGCAGAAACAAATGGGCAAAGTTTCTTTCACCCTCAATGCCCCTGTTACCTAGCAGTAAATAGGTACCTGGGAGTTAGTCAGCTGTTACGGGCTGCTTCCTGGTGTGTGTGTGTGGTGTGAAAAAAAAGAAAAAAAAAGTAGTTAGCAAACAGTTGATTGACAGTTGAGAGGCGGGCGAAAGAGCAAAGCTCAACCCCCGCAAACAACTAGGTGAATACAACTAGGTGAATACACACACACACACAGCCCATCTGCACTTCGGTGTAGTCACCTGTTCCTTCTCCAGTGATCGGGCCAGATTCACGAAGCAGTTACGCAAGCACTTACGAACCGGGGGCCAGATTCACGAAGCAGTTACGCAAGCACTTACGAACGTGTACATCTTTCCTCAATCTTTGACAGCTTTGGTTCCATTTATTAAACAGTTTACAAGCATGAAAACTTGCCAATCAACTGTTGTTATTGTTATAAACAACCTCCTGGTGCTTCGGAGCTCATTAACTGTTTAATAATTGTAAACAAAGCCGCCAAAGATTGAGGAAAGATGGACAAGTTCGTAAGTGCTTGTGTAACTGCTTCGTGAATCTGGCCCCAGGTTCGTAAGTGCTTCGTGAATATGGCCCCAGGTTCGTAAGTGCTTGCGTAACTGCTTCGTGAATCTGGCTCCAGGTTCGTAAGTGCTTCGTGAATATGGCCCCTATACAGTCAGCCCGTCCTCCAAACAAAGACCAAAAGTGATTCCATGCACCCGCCAAACCCCTGTTTATGAATGAAAAGCGGTTTACACACGACTCACAACTGCTGAATTTCGAACATATCCGGAACAAGTGCTTCACTGACGAATTTTGTTCGAGTCACAACGCTATAAATGCTTCACCCACGTACTACAAATACAAATATCGCCAACAGAACCTAAACACCTGACCTAACCTATCCTATGCCTATACATAACACATATGCTAATATATTATAATATTAATTTATACTTGAGAAAATTCCCGTTTTGAATGAACAGCATGTTAAAATTATGAATGCGTCTGTGGGGTTGACCGCTGAATGTAATGGACTTGAGTCGAGGACGGGTTGATACAGTTGTTCCAATACACGGAATGGTTCAGACTTACGCCATCTTGCGACCCTTCCGCAGCTGCGACCGACTCCAAAGACGCATTCAATAATTCTAAGATACTGCGTATTCAACATTACTGTTTTCTCATATTTGAACTGTTATTATTCTATGAATTTGGTGTACATTTAGGCTTAGATTGGGTTAGGTGTTTAGCTTTTGTTGGTATTTATTTGTGTTTGCAGTACGTGGGCGAAGCATTCGAACACAGGAAGAGAGCGAAGCACTGTTCGAACAATATTCGAACATCAATAGTTGTAAGTCGCAAGTGTTGACATTCACTTTCACAAAACTCCCTCCAAGTCAATGTAAAAAGTGTTTTTCACTCATAAAGAGGAAATTGGCGGCGAGTCTTGACAAGCACTGGGCCGTTGTTGCCGGGAACTGAGTGCAGCTGGAGGGACGCGCCCTCTGTGTATATATTTGTGTGTATGTGTATATGTGTGTCATTTCTTCTATGGTTACCCCTCAAATACGTTTTCTGTTATTCTCGAGGGCATACAATTTCAAAATGATTGTTGACATTGATTATTCTGTAGTTCCTTAACTCTGCCAAGTTAACATTCGTGCAGGTGTCTGTCAGTCTGTCTGTCTGTCTTTCGTACCTCATACATTCATCTCGACCTCTGGTAATCCTGGTCTAGACCCACCTTCTCAGTTCTACCACTTTCTCAAGACGTTAGAGAGATTATACTATCTGATCTCTGGCGAAAATTTGCATATTACACAAAACCATTTACAGTGACAGTCACCTGTTGTTGATGTCCCAGGGAAGCTTTCCTGACAGGAGTCCTGTCTCTGAGAACTGGTTGTTACGACATGTCTCTCTGTCTGTCTGTCTGTCTGTCTATCTCTCTATCTGACTCTCTCTGTCTCTCTCTGTCTCTCTCTCTGTGTCTCTGTCTGTCTCTCTATCTGACTCTCTCTCTGTCTCTGTCTGTCTATCTGTCTGTCTGTCTCTCTCTATCTCTGTCTGTCTGTCTGTCTGTCTGTCTGTCTGTCTGTCTGTCTGTCTCTGTCTGTCTGTCTCTCTCCCTCCCTCCCTGAGGTCAACCCAAGTCTAGACGAGTTCACTATCGCCTTCACTGCTTTAACCTCTGACTCCTCTGTAGTTCCCGTTCTTGTTCGCACACCCAGGCCTTCAGAGCACTGTCACGTACATCAGACCCACCTTCCAATATGCAGCTCCAGCCTAGTGCAGTCCAAATGTGAATAATTAAAGAAAACGACTAATGTACAACAAGGCTTCTGGTAGTTCCAGAACTCACATGGAAATCGACCGCTAAGAGATGCCAGGAGTAGCAGTGGGGGGATATGACAACAACGTA
Organism: Procambarus virginalis; assembly: GCA_020271785.1. Taxonomy (NCBI): domain Eukaryota; kingdom Metazoa; phylum Arthropoda; class Malacostraca; order Decapoda; family Cambaridae; genus Procambarus; species Procambarus virginalis. The sequence continues at coordinate 8,025,821 of WNGS01162647.1, forward strand.
CAAAGTATTCACAAGAGTCGAGATGAGGTTAAAGGTCAGCAAGAGACCCAAATAAGAAGCCCAAATAGCCTGTCGAAAGGAGAGAGAGTCAAAGCATCAATATATATATATATATATATATATATATATATATATATATATATATATATATATATATATATATATATATATATATATGAGCCGTCAAGGGCAGCATTGTGTACCTAAGTGGCAGCTTATCAGCTTGACAGGTTTGACTAAAAACTTACACCTACTCTGAGCTCTCACTCCCCCCCCCCACACATCCACCCAAATGCTACACGTTGTAAGCCAATTCCACTTTAAATCCAGCCAATCCACCCACACACCCAGGTGCTTGAAAAGTGGGTAAGGCTTACCATGAGCTATGGGAAGGAGTCAGCAGTCGTCTGCTCCTGTACCCTCCTGTGTGTAAAACTAGTAGGGTAAGGCTTACCATGAGCTATGGGAAGGGAAAGCTCTCAGCCAGCTAACAGGAGTCAGCAGTCGTCTGCTCCTGTACCCTCCTGTGTGTAAAACTAGTAGGGTAAGGCTTACCATGAGCTATGGGAAGGGAAAGCTCTCAGCCAGCTAACAGGAGTCAGCAGTCGTCTGCTCCTGTACCCTCCTGTGTGTAAAACTAGTAGGGTAAGGCTTACCATGAGCTATGGGAAGGGAAAGCTCTCAGCCAGCTAACAGGAGTCAGCAGTCGTCTGCTCCTGTACCCACCTGTGTGTAAAACTAGTAGGGTAAGGCTTACCATGAGCTATGGGAAGGGAAAGCTCTCAGCCAGCTAACAGGAGTCAGCAGTCGTCTGCTCCTGTACCCACCTGTGTGTAAAACTAGTAGGGTAAGGCTTACCTTGAGCTATGGGAAGGGAAAGCTCTCAGCCTGCTAACAGGAGTCAGCAGTCGTCTGCTCCTGTACCCTCCTGTGTGTAAAACTAGTAGGGGTTATATTGAGTTGATTTCGGGGCTTAGTGTCCCCGCGGCCCGGTCCTCGACCAGGCCTCCACCCCCAGGAAGCAGCCCGTGACAACTGACTAACTCCCAGGTACCTATTTTACTGCTAGGTAACAGGTGCATCAAGGTGAAAGAAACTCTGGCCATTGTTTCTCTCCGGCGCCCGGGATCGAACCCAGGACCACAGGATCACGCGTCCAGTGTTCTGTCCACTCAGCCACCGGCTCCCTAGCTCATCACTAAGTATCCCTTAAGCATATTCATAAATTTTATCGCGTATTAAAAACTGGTGTTTATCCATACATATATGAATATTTATTCATGCATATATGAATATATTAGAATGTGTTGTATTGTTGGGCCTTGGTAAGGTGTAGGTTAGGTTAGGTTAGACCAAGGTTAAGTTAGGTTAGACCAAGGTTAAGTTAGGTTAGACCAAGGTTAAGTTAGGTTAGACCTAGGTTAAGTTAGGTTAGACCATGGTTAAGTTAGGTTAGGTTAGACCTAGGTTAAGTTAGGTTAGACCAAGGTTAAGTTAGGTTAGGTTAGGTTAGGTTAGACCTAGGTTAAGTTAGGTTAGACCTAGGTTAGTTGTTTAAGGTCAGTTGAATTAGTCCATTCCATCCAGCGGTCGACCGCTGGATGGAATGGACTTGGTCAGAGGACGGGTTGCTTCTTGAGGCATCAATAATGAATTGTTTCCCCAGTAAGAACATAAGAACAAAGATAACTGCAGAGGGCCTATTGGTCCATACGAGGCAGCTCCTATTGGCCCATACGAGGCAGCTCCTATTGGTCCATACGAGGCAGCTCCTATTGGCCCATACGAGGCAGCTCCTATTGGCCCATACGAGGCAGCTCCTATTGGCCCATACGAGGCAGCTCCTATTGGCCCATACGAGGCAGCTCCTATTGGCCCATACGAGGCAGCTCCTATTGGCCCATACGAGACAGCTCCTATTGGCCCATACGAGGCAGCTCCTATTGGTCCATACGAGGCAGCTCCTATTGGCCCATACGAGGCAGCTCCTATTGGCCCATACGAGGCAGCTCCTATTGGCCCATACGAGGCAGCTCCTATTAGCCCATACGAGGCAGCTCCTATTGGTCCATACGAGGCAGCTCCTATTGGTCCATACGAGGCAGCTCCTATTGGTCCATATGAGGCAGCTCCTATTGGCCCATACGAGGCAGCTCCTATTGGTCCATACGAGGCAGCTCCTATTGGTCCATACGAGGCAGCTCCTATTGGTCCATACGAGGCAGCTCCTATTGGTCCATACGAGGCAGCTCCTATTGGTCCATACGAGGCAGCTCCTATTGGTCCATACGAGGCAGCTCCTATTGGTCCATACGAGGCAGCTCCTATTGGTCCATATGAGGCAGCTCCTATTGGCCCATACGAGGCAGCTCCTATTGGTCCATACGAGGCAGCTCCTATTGGTCCATACGAGGCAGCTCCTATTGGTCCATACGAGGCAGCTCCTATTGGTCCATACGAGGCAGCTCCTATTGGTCCATACGAGGCAGCTCCTATTGGTCCATACGAGGCAGCTCCTATTGGTCCATACGAGGCAGCTCTTAATTACAATTATTATGTTATGCTCTTAATTTGAGAACAAGTTCACAGTTGTTTTGAACGCATTGCCCAAGGAATGGGTTGGGATAGGCAACAGCTTGGACTACCCTAGTCCAGGGTAATGCCCTGGACTAGGGTAGTTAGTCTACCCTATGCCCCTAGCAACAGGGGCATAGGGAGCCGGTCGGCCAAGCGGACAGCACGCTGGACTTGTGTTCCTGTGGTCCTGGGTTCGATCCCAGGCGCCGGCGAGAAACAATGGGCAGAGTTTCTTTCACCCTATGCCCCCTGTTACCTAGCAGTAAAATAGGTACCTGGGTGTTAGTCAGCTGTCACGGGCTGCTTCCTGGGGGTGGAGGCCTGGTCGAGGACCGGGCCGCGGGGACACTAAAGCCCCGAAATCATCTCAAGATAACCTCAAGATAACCCTGGGGATAGATAGCAGACGTGGTTGGATAGTTCCTTCCTTAGTCAGGGAAGAACGCAAGAATCTATTTACCCGAGTAAAAAACCTGAGATTTTACCTGAGAATCTACCTAATACAGTATAGTAGCCTCGACGAGGACAAGAAGCCGGCGGCTCGTCAAAGATCACACCCCTATTGGCCCTGAAAATACCATTACACACCTGAAGGGCGCGATCAGGATCCTGAAAGACGGGGATCCAAGCCCATCATTCAGATGAGCGCTGAAATCATCACTGGGGGAATACGACGGACGTGTCTCTAGGGGCCTTCAGAGGTGGGCTCAAGGCCCGTCTCAAGGCCAATTTAAAGCTGATTTCAAGGCCAATTTAAAGCTAACTTTAAGGCCAATTTAAAGCTGACTTCAAGGGCAATTTAAAGCCGACTTCAAGGCCAATTTAAAGCTGATTTCAAGGCCAATTTAAAGCTGACTTCAAGGGCAATTTAAAGCCGACTTCAAGGCCAATTTAAAGCTGATTTCAAGGCCAATTTAAAGCTCATTTCAAGGGCAATTTAAAGCTCATTTCAAGGCCAATTTAAAGCTCATTTCAAGGCCAATTTAAAGCTGATTTCAAGCCTAATTTAAATCTGATTTCAAGGCCAATTTAAAGCTCATTTCAAGGGCAATTTAAAGCTCATTTCAAGGCCAATTTAAAGCTCATTTCAAGGCCAATTTAAAGCCGACTTCAAGGCCAATTTAAAGCTGACTTCAAAGCCAATTTAAAGCTAACTTTAAGGCCAATTTAAAGCTGACTTCAAGGTCAATTTAAAGCTAACTTTAAGGGCAATATAAAGCCGACTTCAAGGCCAATTTAAAGCTAATTTTAAGGCCAATTTAAAGCTGATTTTAAGACCAATTTAAAGCGTACAGTGTCCGTCGGGTAGTACCTACACCAGCAGTCAGCTACAGCACCCACCGGTTGGGCAAGACCACTCACAGTGGTCCTTGTGCGGCAGGTCCAGACCTGGGCGCCCCGGGTACCGCCGGGTAAACTATTTAGTACACTGAAAACAAATCATATCAACTGTCTTCTTGTAAACAACTTTCACCCATCCTGGGCCCCTTGTCGCGTGAATTGGCCGGCCGCTTGGCCCCGGCCTCGGCTACTGTTCGTTAATGTCGGCCGCTCGGCCCCGGCCTCGGCTACTGTTCGTCTCTGCTGTTACCGAACCAGTATTTACCCAGTTCTTTCCTAAACCAAAACTTATCCAATTTATACCCATTGTTTCGTGTTTTGTCTTGTGTTGATACTTTTAATACCCTATTAATATCCCCATTGTTATGTCCATTCATCCACTTGTAAACTTCTGTCATGTCACCCCTCAACTCTTCGCCTTTCCAGTGAATGCAATTTAAGCTTTGTTAATCTTTCTTACATGAAAGATTTCTAATTTGGGGAATTAACTTAGTCATCCTACGCTGGACACGTTCTTCTGCTTCATTATTCTCCCTTCATTATACATGTGTAGGCGAGGAGACACAATAACATGGTTGAAGTATGTTAACCAGACCACACACTAGAAGGTGAAGGGACGACAACGACGTTTCGGTCCGTCCTGGACCATTCTCAAGTCGATTGTGACAATGGTCCAGGACGGACCGAAACGTCGTCGTCTCTTCACCTTCTAGTGTGTGGTCTTCACAATACATGAAGGCCTTTATAACCTATCCTACAGTTACATAGAGGCCCCCCCCCCTCTCCCCTGTAACCATTTCCAGTAACGTTCAGAGACACCAGTAGTTAAATGACGTCTTCCCTAGGAACCGGTTTGGCCAAGCAGAGGCCGGAGTGGCAACTGACGGGGTCTCCAAGCCTCCGCGCCGAGCCGATCCCGGTTTTGGGCTGAATTCGGGAAGACTGTTTGAGTTGATCGCCATCTTGGCTACTGGCGGATTTGCCAATCAGTTCCACTTCTACATGGCTACTGGCGGATTTGCCAATCAGAAAGATCATAACCATCATCCTCCCACGCGAGGATATATATATATATATATATATATATATATATATATATATATATATATATATATATATATATATATATATATATCCAGGTGGATTATTTAAACAGGTCACATGGATAAGTGGTCCACTTATACGAGACTGTTAACTCTCGTCTTCCCAATACGTTACAAATGCGACGTGTTGGTAAATATTAAAGCAACGGAATATTGACGTTTTTGAAGAATATCGAAGGAAAATAGTTTGAACGTTCGTGCAACATTTTTGTGCGTTCGTGCAACATTTTTGAGCGTTCGAACAACATTTTTGAGCGTTCGGACAACATTTTTGTGCGTTCGGACAACATTTTTGTGCATTCGGACAACATTTTTGTGCGTTCGAACACCATTTTTGCGCGTTCGAACAACATTTGTGTGCGTTCGAACAACATTTTTGTGCGTTCGAACAACATTTTTGTGCATTCGAACAACATTTTTGAGCGTTCGGACAACATTTTTGTGCGTTCGGACAACATTTTTGAGCGTTCGGACAACATTTTTGAGCGTTCGGACAACATTTTCGTGCGTCCGAACAACATTTTTGTGTGTCTGAACAACATTTTCGTGCGTTCGAACAACATTTTCGTGCGTTCGAACAATTCGTGCGTTCGAACAACATTTTTGAACGTTCGAACATATTTGAACGTTCGAACAACATTTTTGAACGTTCAAACAACATTTTTGAGCGCTCGAACAACATTTTTGAACGCAATCAAAATTTTCCTTATGTTCTTATTCTCATTCATTTTCAGATTCTAATTATCATTCGTATTTACACATTCTCATTTGCATTCCACAAATAATTCATTTCTGCAGCCTATCGCGGCCCTTCTCTCACCTGACTCAGATTCACAAAGCAGTTTTGCAAGCACTTACGAACCTGGGGCCAGATTCACGAAGCAGTTATGCAAACAGTTACGAAGCTGTACATCTTTTCTCAACCTTTGGCGGCTTTGTTTACAATTATTAAACAGTTAATGAGCTCCGAAGCACCAGGAGGCTGTTTATAACAATAACAACAGTTGATTGGCAAGTTTTCATGCTTGTAAACTGTTTAATAAATGTAACCAAAGCCGTCAAAGATTGAGGAAAGATGTACACGTTCGTAAGTGCTTGCGTAACTGCTTCGTGAATCTGACCCCAGGTTCGTAAGTGCTTGCGTAACTGCTTCGTGAATCCGGGTCTTTTAAATTATTCAATACAACGACTTATCTTTCACTTCTCATTAACTTTTCCACTAATTTTCCCGGTGAAACTTTTCCAACTTTTCTGTAAAATAACTCTCTCATTTTCCTCAAACATTTTTAATAATTTTTCTTCTAAGATAACGAGTCACTGATTATTTTTTTTACTTCTGAATCTTTTATTTTTTTATTTAAATAAAATAATTTATTTTCTATTATTATTTTCATTTATTTCTTGTTTGATCTCATCAATCTCTTATCAATGGCTCTCAAGGCATCAATCATGTGTTATATATCGCTATGTCATCAATGTCTTATGAATGATTAAGATATCATGTTTTATATATCACAAACATGTCACAAACATAAGGGAGCCGGTCGGCCGAGCGGACAGCACGCTGGACTTGTGGTCCTGGGTTCGATCCCAGGCGCCGGTGAGAAACAATGGCAGAGTTTCTTTCACCCTATGCCCCTGTTACCTAGCAGTAAAATAGGTACCTGGGTGTTAGTCAGCTGTCACGGGCTGCTTCCTGGGGGGTGGAGGCCTGGTCGAGGACCGGGCCGCGGGACACTAAAAAGCCCCGAAATCATCTCAAGATACCTCAAGATAACATGCTATCAATCCTGTGTTGCACATCAATATAGGTGGTTATAGATAAGGAGCTGTCTCGTATGGGCCAATAGGCCTTCTGCAGTTGCCTTTGTTCTTATGTTCTTATCACATCAATTCACCACCCGCCAAACACCGAAACTACGACGTCGATACAACGTTCGAACAAGTTATAACACCTAACCAGTTATAACAACCAATATAGCAAGTTGTAACAACGTTCTAATACGTCGTAAACAGTTAAGCCAACATGTAACAACTTTATTACGAGTTGTAACAAGCGGAAACTAGAG
>WNGS01162647.1:8053239-8078000 GCA_020271785.1 Procambarus virginalis
ATATATATATATATATATATATATATATATATATATATGTGCACGCCCATGTCAGGGATAGAATGACAACCTAATTACAGCCATATGGATTTAGAACTACACACAATTTTACCTTCGAGAAAACATTATTTTTGTAATACTGTATGTATATATTTAAAAAATAGATAAATGGTATAGTAAAAACATATTTTGTCCACTATCAGCACTGTTGCTAACTGTTCAAGACATCAACCCGTCCTCCTGCTTAGATAGTATTTTTTGTAACAATGTGTACCATAGTACAAACATCGATGTAATAAGCAATTCGATAGTAGAATTTTGTACTATTCACTTATAGTCTGAAAAATGAAGCTAAAATACTAAATTAAATATTCCTAAGCCTAGTATAGCTCACATGTGTACTGTGTTAGGCATCAGATAGCCTGTATTAAGCCTAGGAAGGTTACGTTAGGTTAGTGTAGGTTAGGTTAGTATGTATAGTATAGTGTAGTGTAGGTTAGGTTAGGTTAGTGTAGGTTAGGTAGTGTAGGTTAGGTTAGGTTAGGTTAGTGTAGGTTAGGTTAGTGTAGGTTAGGTTAGTGTAGGTTAGTTAGGTTAGTGTAGGTAGGTTAGGTTAGTGTAGTTTGTCTTTGTAACAAATAGAAAGCTTTACCGGTTTGTCCAAATTCAATACTACCGAATTATACTTTCCATTTGCGTTGTATTTGCCCGAAACGCTTTGCGTAATAGTGGCTTTAGGCATTGTATGTACTAGCCTCTATCTATAAATCCATAAATCTTTGTAAAATCTCTTGTATGTATGTACCTTACCTAAATAAACATTTATTTATATTTATTTACGGGCTCACCATAGCCCGTGCTACTTGGAACTCTTTGTTCCAGGTAGCGATCTTAAACAACAACATTATATTTATTATATATATCGGTACAGTACTGTATATGTACTATGTTTACATCATTACTCTAAGTACTACCAAACAGAAGGATGGGCTGAAGAAGTAGCTAAAATTTGTGTTGACTCTCAACACGAGAGACCCAGACACACTTCAAGATGTTACACGACCTAAGACCAAATTCGCTCAAAACATCTTCCGTACGGGAGATGTTTTGAGCGAATACCCACCTACGGGCTACTCATGCCCGTAGGTGGGCATAAGCTAGCACAAGAGCCACGTCTTGTGCTGGCTTATTCTTCATCATCAATCAATCAATTGACTATCAGCACTGTTGTAAAGTACAGCGTTTGAGAAGCACATTTTTTTTTTGTTCTAACGGCACTGTTGCCAAGTATTTAAGAAGTTTATTTCTTTTTTTTTGCAGTTGAGTTATGAGAAGATGGAGACGGGGAAGAATCAGTACAATTTAAGGTGGAATAGTCACACTTTCACGTTCGTCAGGCTCCTGGACCACTTCAGAAACCAGGTAGGTTCAGTACAGTAACATGTACTTAATGTGTACACATTAAGTAATGTGTATGTCAAAATAGTAGAGTGCTATTTTCGTTTTTTGGGGGGGGGGAAGGATTTTAATAATATTGACCAGACCCCACACACTAGAAGGTGAAGGGACGACGACGACGTTTCGGTCCGTCCTGGACCATTCTCAAGTTGATTGTGATGAGGAGGTAGAGACAGGCAATAAATAGGCAAGAGAGAGCTGAGCTATTTATTGCCTGTCTCTACTTCCTCATCACAATCGACTTGAGAATGGTCCAGGACGGACCGAAACGTCGTCGTCGTCCCTTCACCTTCTAGTGTGTGGTCTGGTCAACATACTTTAGCCCAGATATTGTGACTCCTCATCTGCATTTTTATAATATGTAGGTTTCCAGGTAATATTTTGATATTAACTTCCACACAATTTACAATTACAGTACGTAATTTAATATATAATTTTGTTTATTGTGATTCATATTTTTAACTTTTATATACCTTACCTATTTTCAAATCAAATAAAAAGCTTTATTCAGAAATGGTTATTCATTTGTAATTTGGTTTAAGCAGAATTACAGTATCTTTTGCCCGTATCTTTTGGTCTTAGTTTGATTATTGACAGGATTTGAAGTGGACTGCATTTAGTATATACAACATTTTTACTCTATATTGTATTTTTTTACTTAACCAATAATATTTACAGGTGTTTTTATATCAGTATCACTTATTCAATCTAATCTACTCCTATACAGTAAGGTCTAGGAAATTCAATTAATAAAACAGCAGAAAATACAGTACTGTACTTTCATAATAACTTCATGTTCTTTGCTGTATACGATAGACCAACGATAGATCAGAAAAGCTTCCGATAATTAATTTAATTATAATAAATTAACATTTATGATAATTATTGTGGACACAATGCTGGTAATATCCCTCTAACCCTTATACTGCACCTCTCATGTTAGTTTCTGACCGACGATTGTCTTTCTCTCGTTACAGGAACTGTACTGTGACGCAACTATAGCCTGTGATGGAAATGTGTATCCCGTCCACAAGGTGGTTCTCTCCGCTTGCAGCAACTTTTTTGCGGCAATATTTGCAAACACCAATGGTCAGAACCCTGTGGTTGTTCTGCAGGATGTCGGCAGAGAGCAGCTCGAGAATCTCTTGGTGTACATGTACCGTGGGGAGGTGCTAGTACCACAGCCCGATCTGCCCGTGTTCATCAAGGTTGCGAAGTCATTGCAGGTCAAAGGGCTCGCTCTTCCTATCCCAGAACGATATCCACCTAGACATATGAATGGACCTTGGCATAATGGCGTCTGCAGTCCACCAGAAGGAAATGGAGCCCTCGGCAAAAGCCCAGACACACACACCACTCCACATATCCATCGCAGCTCTTACCGACAGGAACTTGTCAATCCTCCCGTCTACCGTCACGAGAGACTTCCAAATACGATGCAGCACGAGTCGTCTGACTTACCAAGGTCGTGTATGACGGACCAAGCTAAACATCCACAACATGATGATCTACACTTTAAAAGAAAATCTCATTTTAAGGACCTGGCTCAGAAAAGACATGAAAATATACACCTGATGGGACATAATGAGGCAATGAGGCTTAGTGATAGAAGTAGACCAAATGAAATAGCCAGATCTAGTGAAATGGCAAGATTTAATGACTCGGCAAGACCTAGTGAATTGGCAAGACCTGGTGAACTGACAAGACCTGGTGAATTGACAAGACCTGGTGAATTGGCAAGACCTAGTGAATTGGCAAGACCTGGTGAATTGGCAAGACCTGGTGAATTGGCAAGACCTGGTGAATTGGCAAGACCTGGTGAATGGCAAGACCTAGTGAAATGGCAAGACCTAGTGAAATGGCAAGACCTAGTGAAATGGCAAGACCTGGTGAACTGGCAAGACCTGGTGAAATGCCAAGCCCTAGTGAAATGGCAAGACCTAGTGAAATGGCAAGACCTAGTGAAATGCCAAGCCCTAGTGAAATGGCAAGACCTAATGAAATCGCAAAAACAAGCAAAACAAACCCAGATGATACATCAAGACCAAACGAGACATTACAAATGAACGTGATATCAACACCTATGGAGGTTGACGCTGTGCAGCAACTATGGAGCGAGGAACCCTCTCAACCCAACACCCAAGGACTCGAACACACTAAAAGAAGATCCAGTGTTCCGTCTTGTGAGGGACGGGCCGAAGAAAAGTCATTGTTGCCAGTTCCCAACTATCGTGATTCTCAATCGCTTGGGACCTTCCAAAATTTGGTTAGTGGTACTTTTGTTAACTGTGGAACACCAAGTGGTTGGGCACCTTTCCTTCCCCCCACCCCACCTTCCCATCCTAAATCCTTATCGTGATCCCTTCCAAGCGCTCTATAGTCGTAACGGATTGACACTTTCCCCCTGATAATTGCCTCTTGTCTTAATTTTTACCAGTAAGCCTACCTTGTTCATTTCTTGAGGCAAGATTGTTCATTTAATTGTTCGAGTTCTTGAAAAATTAATCATTCATTACTCGTTTTGTAATACTGTACTGTATTATGTTGGAAAAATCATTACCAGTATAATTGCACTTTTTGGAATAAAAGGTTATGAATTAAGAATCTGCTGTACTGTACTTGTTAATGTTTTGTCATGACTTGACAAGGGTCTGGGAAGGCCCAAAATATTGTCACACATTTATTTTCATATGTGTGGGTTACATTATTTGTTTCAACATTGTTATTGTGATTTATTCTCTTCAAAGTTTTGCTCTATTAATCCTTTCAACTGGAAATGGAATAATTAAAATTGGATAGCAATGTCGATAATACTTGTACCTCTGAGGATTATTTAGTAAAAGGGGGTAATGACATGGTACTTACTTAAGATGATTGGCTTTCCTGGTTTGATTATGTTACACTGCTTCTGTTTTTGATGTCGCATAACTTTTCTCCATAGGTTACCTCAGATGACGACAATACAATTAAAGACGAGCCATTGGATTCTCCCGACGACTACGATCAACGCTCACTGTGCATCTCTGATAATGTTGAGGATCCACACGATGATAATGATGACGACGATGATGATAAGTTCAGTTTGAAGGTGTCAGATGACAACGGCTACCATTCTGAGTCGTCTCAGTCAAACAGGGCCTCAATTGAACGTCAAGCGGAAAAGGTAAGATCCCCGTAGTTTGGTTCTTTCATACAATGTGGCAAATGCTCACCCAGCAGTAAATAGGTACTAGGGAGTTAGGCAACTGTTGTAGGTTTCTAGTGTTCATGCTAGAAAGGTTAGATGACATCCCATTACCAACACAAATATTTAAAGGAGGTGAAGAGAACAAATTAAGGGGATATTCCATTAACGTGCGACAAAATAAAGAAGAGCATTAACATTAACAAACTAAAAAGACTCAAAAACCCCAGGTGCGGATGGAATTCAATCCAAAGTAGTGAAGGAACTGCAGATGCACTATGGACACCACTGAAACTCCTCTTCCGAAAACCTGTGGACCAAGGGATAAGTTCCCCCTAGATTGGAAATGCTGCATGCAAATGTCACTCCTATTTTCAAAAAATGGCAGAAAGAGCTCAGCAAAAAACTCCCATGTGATCAGCTTGACATTACACATTTGAAAGCTCATGGAGAGAATCCTAAGGGAAGGAATCATTCACCATCTCACAGTGAACACTCTTGTAAAATCAATACAACATGGGTTTGTTAAATATAGATCCTGCATTACCAACCCGGTCATTTTTGGAAATGTTAACTAGCTACTCGGACAAAGGACTTCCAGGAGATGCACTATACATGGACTTTGCTAAAGTTTTTGACAAAGTACCACATAAAAGACCGGCAAGGAAATTACAGGCCCATGGAGTAAATGGTAGAATACTAGAATGGATAAAAATGGTTAAAACAAAGAAAACAAAGAGTTGTTCTAAATGGGAATGAATCTGCCTGGAGAAATGTGGCAAGTGGGGTGCCACAGGGGTCCAGTTTGGGGCCAACCCTAATTGTCATATACATCAATGACATAGACGAGAATATTGCAAACCACATCATCGAATGCACAGATGACACTAAGATTTATTGTAAAGTGGGAAATAAAAAAGATTCTGAGGCTTTACAAAGAGATCTACATGAACTTCACAAATGGTCAGAAGACTGGCAAATGCTTTTTAATATCGAAAGATGCAAGACCTTGCATGTGGGGGCATAACAACTCACAGTACAACTACTGTACCAAATTAACAACATTACTTTGCAGTAGATTGATAAAGAAAAAGACCTTGGAGTCAGAATCCATCAGTCACTGAAAGTTGCACAACAAGTGGAAGCGGCAGTGAAAAAAAAAGCTAATAAAACCCTGGGAATAATCAAGCATTACTCTGGCTTTAGGGAAATGAAGATACATATAGTAATTCAACTGAATAAATATCTGGTGTGCCCCCCTTCACTTAGATTATTGCATCCAAGCATTGCGACATCATCTTCTGGGGCCAGATTCACGAAAGCACTTATGCAAGCACTTACGAACCTGTACATCTTTTCTCAATCTTTGGCGGCTTTGTTTACAATTATTAACCAGTTAACGAGCTCCAAAGCACCAGGAGGCTGTTTATAACAATAACAACTGTTGATTGGCAAGTTTTCATGCTTGTAAACTGTTTGATAAATGTAACCAAAGCCGTCAAAGATTGAGGCAAGATGTACACGTTCCTAAGTGCTTGCACAAGTGCTTTTGTAAATCTGGCCCCAGAAAGACATAGCTGCATTGGAGAAAGTTCAACAAAAATCATTCCAGAACTAAATCAACTCTCATACCAGACACAGTTGATGGCCACAGGGCTAACAACATTTCAGACCAGGAACAACAAGGCTGATCTCATTGAAACTTTTAAAATACTCAACATTTTGGAAGATGTTTATCCGGACAATTTCTTCAAACGGTCAGATGGAACACAGACAAGGAACAATGGTTTCAAGCTCAACAAGGCACAATGTAGGACTGAGAACAGAAGATGTTTTTTCACCCACAGGGTTATAAACTCATGGAACCGCCTACCTGCCAAAGCCATACATGCCAAAACTCTCTTTGACTTTTAACATCCAGCTAGATATAATCCTCAGGACATATGATAACAATTATAAAATCATCAGGACCTTTAACAAGCCAATGGCTTCCTGTCTTCGTTGAAACCACTAGTGTTTTCATGGCCCTCGGGAAGTATTGTGGAGTGCATCCTGGAAAATGTGAATAGTTGTTCTAGGAAAACCTTGATAAACCAAACAGGACTTTTGTCCCCCCCAATGGAAAATGAATCCTGCTGCTCCAGACACCATGAACTCAAATTTTTCCAAGTCTCTTGTAATCTATAATAATATACAGGAAAAAAATTTTTTTAAATGTTTAAGAGGGAATTGTACTATAAATAAACCTCTCAAAGATTGATTTATAATACAATGCCAATACTGTATACCAATTCCCTAAAAGAATTAGGCATGTGGCAACTTTTACACAAACAATCAAAACGGTGCCCAACTACTGTATTTATTCTGTTGGACCGACGTATGTTTTGGTCCCCCACCAACTGAAAATAAATTATATTTACATGCACAAAAATCATATGGTTACCCCTATAAAACCACTTGAAAATCATTTTCAAGAAATGTACGAATGAACACGTTTGAACTTTTTTTGTCCACAAAACATCCTTGTAAATTAGGTGCATCTTATAAGATACCTAGGAGTTAAGCACCTGATGTGGGTTGCATCCTAGGAGAAGGCCAGTAGTTGGCTTTGGGGGACCTTGACAAGCCTAAGAACAGGATTCCTGTTCTCAATAGTGGGAATTATGTCCAGTGAATGAAATGTCTGTAGCGAGTATATTATTGGGATGATCTACTCGCTACAGACTAAGAAAATATTACTCAAGTCCTACATTTTCTCACAGGACACCCATGAACCACCCAGTGCAGCAACGACAGCACTCGGGGGCCCCGACAGTACTCCGGAAAACAGCTCTACCTCACATCTACGCAGAGAATTATTGAGACCCTTACAGCATAAATTAAAATCCCCACCAAACCCTCAACTCAGCCCTCAATCCATTCCACACCCAGTGATTGCTCCGAGAGAATCTGAACGACATCTAAGAGAACCTCCACCATTAATGAAGATACCTCCGTTGGTAAGTTATGGCCTCAAGACGCTCACGGTCTTGTTTAGTTAACAGGGCCAGGATTCCTCCAGCATTTACACATCGACTTACAAAACTTATTACATATTTCCTTGATCACAGCAGTTTTGTTTATGAGCCCCCTAAGCACTATAAGGTTCTTTATAACAATAATAATCTAGGATTATATAGCTTCAAAGTTTGTAAACTGTTTTATAAATTTAAAGAAAGCTGCCAAAATTGTTAAAAGATGAACAGGTTTTGTAAGTGAAGTGCAGAAATGTTCGACAAATCCTGGTCCTCATTGATAAATATTGTAAAAATTATACAGTATCTACATGTTCATTCATGAAAAAGTCACTTGGGCTGTGAAATTCCTGGTTATAAACAGAAAAAGAAAAAAGGTCGGCAGGGGATATGGCAGGTAAAACAGCCGGAAGAAGTGCTTTGCAAGGAGAGAGTAAATGTATTTATATAATATGTAGTAAATGTATTTATATACCTGGTTGATACCTGGTTGATGGGGTTCTGGGAGTTGTTCTACTGCCCAAGCCCGGCCCAAGGCCAGGCTTGACTTGTGAGAGTTTGGTCCACCAGGCTGTTGCTTGGAGCGGCCCGCAGGCCCACATATACCTGGTTGATGGGGTTCTGGGAGTTGTTCTACTGCCCAAGCCCGGCCCGAGGCCAGGCTTGACTTGTGAGAGTTTGGTCCACCAGGCTGTTGCTTGGAGCGGCCCGCAGGCCCACATATACCTGGTTGATGGGGTTCTGGGAGTTGTTCTACTGCCCAAGCTCGGCCCGAGGCCAGGCTTGACTTGTGAGAGTTTGGTCCACCAGGCTGTTGCTTGGAGCGGCCCGCAGGCCCACATATACCTGGTTGATGGGGTTCTGGGAGGTGTTCTACTGCCCAAGCCCGGCCCAAGGCCAGGCTTGACTTGTGAGAGTTTGGTCCACCAGGCTGTTGCTTGGAGCGGCCCGCAGGCCCACATATACCTGGTTGATGGGGTTCTGGGAGTTGTTCTACTGCCCAAGCCCGGCCTGAGGCCAGGCTTGACTTGTGAGAGTTTGGTCCACCAGGCTGTTGCTTGGAGCGGCCCGCAGGCCCACATATACCTGGTTGATGGGGTTCTGGGAGTTGTTCTACTGCCCAAGCCCGGCCTGAGCCAGGCTTGACTTGTGAGAGTTTGGTCCACCAGGCTGTTGCTTGGAGTGGCCCGCAGGCCCACATATACCTGGTTGATGGGGTTCTGGGAGTTGTTCTACTGCCCAAGCCCGGCCTGAGGCCAGGCTTGACTTGTGAGAGTTTGGTCCACCAGGCTGTTGCTTGGAGCGGCCCGCAGGCCCACATATACCTGGTTGATGGGGTTCTGGGAGTTCTTCTACTCCCCCAAGCCCGGCCTGAGGCCAGGCTCGACTTGTAATATGTAAGACTCCATGAGACTGGTCTATGAAGTGGTAGTGTGCTGCTGTGGATGGCTTCTGGAGTGTGGTGGTGCTAGTTTTATCCATGAAGGTGTAGTATTCAGTATTTATTAAATGGACGAGTTTTTCTTTCTAATATCTATAACCACTTTTCTCCAGGCTGATGCCTCCCAACCCAGTGAAAAAAGGAAAACAGAGTAATGATAATCTTGCACATGTATGGTAATATTATCCGTTTAGTTACCACTTGATAAGGGTCCACGACGAGCCAAAATACTGTCCCTTTCGTTTCTTTTCGTATGTGTGGATTGCGCGCTTTATTTTTAGCAGGTTATTGTGACTTGTTCTCCCAATAGAGGGGTACTAAAATGCATGAAGCCACCTAATATTAAACACCTAACCTAATTAACCTATGCATAGAAAATGTGGATATTTGTGAAAATCACTTTTCATAGTAACTGTACCCTTTATTTTGTATGCTGGGGACCATACCATACAAAATGAAGCACATTAATTGAGATGAGGGGTTGTACCACAACAATGGACCTGTTACGGTTAATTAACACCACTTGAGAGGATGGGTTGTACACAACAATACACCTGGTACGGTTAATTAACACCACCTGAGAGGATGGGTTGTACCACAACAATGCACCTGGTACGGTTAATTAACACCACCTGAGAGGATGGGTTGTACCACAACATTGGACCTGGTACAGTTAATTAACACCACCTGAGAGGATGGGTTGTACCACAACAATGCACCTGGTACGGTTAATTAACACCACCTGAGAGGATGGGTTGTACCACAACATTGGACCTGGTACAGTTAATTAACACCACCTGAGAGGATGGGTTGTACCACAACAATGCACCTGGTACGGTTAATTAACACCACCTGAGAGGATGGGTTGTACCACAACATTGGACCTGGTACAGTTAATTAACACCACCTGAGAGGATGGGTTGTACCACAACAATGCACCTGGTACAGTTAATTAACACCACTCGAGTTATATGCTGTATACATATTCTGTCATGTTCAATTTACAACACTTCATTTTTTGACAAATTACATCACAATTCAACATCTTATTACTTTCCTCTCTATAATTCTCAACACCTCATTATAGAAACATTTTATTTAAATTTCACTCCCAATTTTCCCCAACCTACTTGTAGATGTTTGCAATTTTTTAATTATTCATTTATTTGCTTGCAGGTAATTGACAGTGACCCAGCAAGGCCTTCACACGAGATTATGGAGCAGGAGCATCAGGGGAGCAGCAGCCACAGTAGTCATCTTCTAGTGAAAGTTCCTCCTACATACCGCTCACATGCTTCCCTGAGTCAGTTCAGCTTGCAAGTACACAATCAACAGCTTGGGGGACCTGTTATCGTCAATGGCCGAGCGCCTCTCCCAGAAAACTTTTCAAACTCTTCGGGTAACAGAGCGGCATTACAACAGACTGATGTTCCGCTGAATCTAACAGGCCATAGCAAATCGCCAGATGACACGGAAAAGGAAGATAAAGATCCATTTTTTGGCAAGATCTTGACAAATCGCAAGAAAAGACTTCGTGGGCCAAAATCCTGGGAGTATCTGGTACGTCTTCTCAAGGACCCCACAACTAATCCCTCCCTCATCCGCTGGGAGAACGAAACCTCGGGAGTGTTCCGGCTCGTTCAACCTTCGGTCATAGCGCAGCGGTGGGGAAGGCGGACCGGTAGACATGCCGGCGAGACTTTGAGCTATGAAAACTTTGCCAGAGGATTACGCTACCACTATGCCACTGGAGCTCTTTTGCCCGTGTCAGAGAGAAGCTTTGTATACCGGTTTGGGCCTAAAGCTCTCAAAGTTTTGAAGGAATGTAATTCATCAGAATTCCCATATATATGATAAACGAGATTACAGAATTTCCAAAGTTGTGTATACTGTATCTCAGTGAATCCAATTATCTGTGATTTTAACCATTATGACAATACAGTTGTTAATGTTAAATAAAGTATTGCCATTTGGTTTCAATATATTACTGTTTTAATAAAAATGGTTATTATTTGTTATAAAATTTGCTTATATATGTAGCATATAAAAATTATGGGATAAAAAAAAATTAGAATGTCATTTAATCCTTAGCTGAATTTCGATAAGGTAGCAACTTTATTTTATAAAGCAATCATCATTACAGTACAGTGGTACCTCGGTTTAAGAGTTTAATTGGTTCCTGGAGACGCCTCGTATTCCGAAAACTCGTATTCTGAAGCGAATTTCCCCATAAGAAATAATGGGAAATGAATTAATCCGTTCCTGACTACCCCAGAAACCCCATATCAAACTAAATTTTTATACCTAATTCATCTAAATAAACCTACAAAACTATGTTCAAGTTATTACTTACCTTGCTGATGAATGCTGTAGGCGTATGGAAGATGGTGAGGAGGGGGGAGGAGGAGAGGAGTTACTGTTTGGAAGGGGAGTCCCCTTCCATTATCACATCAGGCAATGAGGACCTTTCAGGTGTGCACTCCCTGGCACGTTTTATCTGAGTGCCACTAGGTCCTGGCTGAGGCTCACTGCTCGATTTTCTCACCAGATATCTGTCCATGGAAGCTTGCTTTTCCCTTCTTCGCAAGCTCTCTCTGTAGTAAGTTTCGTTAGTCTGTAGTCTGTTTCGTTATTGTTCTTACTCCTTTTGCCACTTTAGCACTCATAATCTCATTTTTCTTCTTAAGTATAGTGCATATTGTTGATGTGGCTTTGTTGTACTGCCTACAAAGTTCAATAACACGTGTACCGTTCTCATGCTTCCGAATTATCTCTTGTTTCTCCTCTATTGTCATCCTCACATGGGCTTTCTGGCCTTTATCCTTACCACTGGCTTTCTTGGGACTCATGGTGAGATATATAATAACAAATTGTATAGTCAAATCACCAAAAATCCAACAATACACTGAAAATCCACGCGAAGAATTGATGAGAGGTAGTCACTGAGCGCGAGACAATGGTAAACTGAGGGGCGGACGGGCGGAGGGGCGACGATCGCCCAGCCACCACGCGCTAGGTCAGCCTGTACGCGTATCAACAAACTCGTGTCCCGAGGTAACCCTCGCCTTCCGAGACACATTTTCCGAGGAAATCCTGCTCGTATTCCGAAAAACTCGTATACAGGGACACTCGTATTCCGAGGTACCACTGTACTACACATTATGTCAAATATATATAGTGTATTTTTATTACCTTATTATTTATATTGCCATATCAGTTATCATATCGTGCTGCACGAGTTACTTATATTTCTATTGCATGCTATGTAATGTTAATGTTCCCCTCTTGCTAAAACTGAAGTCAAAATCAGAAAGTGAAGAGATTAACGTCAACACATTAAGCAGTCCCCGTGGTGAAGCGGTAAGACACTCATTTGGCGTTTCACAGGCGCTTTGATTTGGGTTCGTGTCTTGGCCGGGGGAGGATTGACTGGGTGCCAATCCTTAACTGTATCCTCTGTCCACTCAGCAGTGAATGGGTACCTGGTTATTAAACGATTTGGCGGGTCGTATTCCAGGCAAAATTAGGATTAAGAACTTGCTCGAAACGCTATGCGAGCTAGTGGCTGTTCAAGAATGTAAGAACTCTTGTATATAGAGTATGATTATATATAAATGATTACTTTGTGTAATTACAGTGACACGGCAGATCCGTCCAAATAATGTTTCAGCCTTTAAACTATGCAATACCTGTACATTAAGGGTCCTGTAGCATGGTGGTCTAAGCATTTGGCCCACAATCGGTAGATCACTGGGTGAGGCAGAAATAGGTAGTAAATAGGTATCAGAGAGTTAGTCAATTGTTGTTGTAGGTTGTATTCTGGGAAAGGTCAGAAATTGACCTAGGGAGGCATAGACTGACCTAAGTACAGACATTCTGTCCCAGACAATGGGAATTATTAATACCGTCTACAGTTTTGTAACTTAACTCGGCTTCTTCTACACGAAATGGGGTTAGGCCTAGTGCAGGCTCGTCGCAGCTATGTTTACTCTCACCTAACACAATGTTGAAAAATTAAATTCTTACACACTGCTAGTGCTCGTTATTATTTGCAATGCATGGAGTGATAATTAGTGAGCTCTGAGCTACCAAACATAGTATATGGAATGCACAATGAAATCACAACAGCAAGATGCAGCGTATGTAGGAGAAAATCTTTTTGAAACAAAATAATAGAATTGGACTTCATCACCTACACGAAAGCATGAGCAGTGGACGAGTAACATAAAAATTGGATTTGGTACTCACTCGGTGCCTTCTAAACCCTTTGTATAGTTAGGAAAGCATTAGGCAGGTTGTGTTGCTTTTAAACCCATCGTGCCCTAGTGGATAATACAGTACATTCTTCTTAGCTGACCTAAAACACAAGTTCGATTCCATTGTATTGCTCCAAAAAGATTTTTGCACTGTACAGTATATGGAATCTTTGATTTTCGTAGATATTAAAGAACAGGCAAGAAATTGTCTTGAAGAAGGTGTTACTTCCATTTTTGAAGCTATCAAGAGAATTTGGACATTCATGACTAAAGTATTTACCCAGTGGGCACCGCTGGTTGAACGTGACCGATGTTATACTGTACATTAAATCGAAAGTAACGTGGGTGACTTTCAACCAATGGTGCCCACTGGGTATATCTTCACCTCACCTCAACTCTTTACTTCTCCTCTGAAGTCTGGCAAGACATTTTTTAACATTCATCTTTCCAATCCTCGGTTGTTCCGTCTGCACTTTGTTAAGGCTTTTATTGATATCTTTCTATGCATCAACCTCAACAGGTTAGGTGGGTTGCTTAGGTTTGCATGTTTCTGATTAGGCAAAACAGATGCATTTTTTTTTTGGAGTGGCAAATCGAGAGAATGGGCCACCCAGCGACACCAATCGTGCTCAATTCGTCTCTTGTATTCCCTAATATATATTTTCCTCACACAAAAGTAACAAAATAAATTCACCATGCTAGACAGTAAATACAATAATACTAAAAAAAAAAAAACAGAAAATGAAATTTAACCTTTTCATGCAAGATTTTTATATTTTTATATCTTGTTTGGCATCTCTTAGTACAGCTGACTACATTCTCACCCCAAAATTGAGGATTCCGGATTCAATTCCCAGGCGGGACAGAATGGTTTGACTCCATTCATTTCACCTAATGCCTCTGTTCACCTAGCAGTAAATAGGTACCAGGGAGTTAGGCAACTGTTGTGGGGTTGTATCCTAGGGAGAGAGCGCGAGACCTGGAGAGCGTGCAGAGATCCTTTACTGCTAGAATCCACTCGGTAAAACATCTAAACTATTGGGACCGACTAAAGAGCCTAAATCTGTATTCCCTTGAGCGCAGGCGGGAGAGATACATAATAATTTACACGTGGAAAATATTAGAGGGGCTGGTCCCAAACCTGCACACAGAAATAACATCACATGAGACCAGAAGACATGGCAGGATGTGCAGAATACCCCCGTTGAAAAGCAGAGGTGCAACTGGTACTCTGAGAGAGAACTCTATCAACATCAGAGGCCCGAGACTGTTCAACACGCTTCCACTACACATAAGGGACATAACTGGCAAACCCCTCACAGTGTTCAAGAGAGAACTGGATAAGCACCTCCAAAGGATACCTGATCAACCAGGCTGTGACTCATACGTCAGGCTGCGAGCAGCCGCGTCCAACAGCCTGGTTGATCAGTCCAGCAACCAGGAGGCCTGGTCGATGACCGGGCCGCGGGGACGATAAGCCCCGGAAGCACCTCAAGGTATCCTCAAGGTAAGGTAGGGGAGGGTCGGTAATTCAACTTCAGGGGGGAACCCTGATACAAGCGTAAAGTACATATATATACACAGGCTCCCTGCCCCAACAAAACTAATCAAATGATAAGTAATACACTGTTTTGTATTCTATTATTATTTGATTATTATATCTAAAAGCATCTCTTTTAGGAGCTTCTTATTTACCATAATAAATTTTATGGTTCTGCATGGATAACTTGAGCATGGAAAAGAGTAACACTACAAAGCATAAAAAATCCTAAATTCTGCTTGTAGCTCATTTTGTATCTATGTACAGGACTTTTACCTAAATAAACTACCATTACTATTATTATTGTTATAAAGTTTGAGCCTAGAGGTAAAAATGCAAAAATCTCACCTTGAATAGGCTGTGTGTGTCTGAAAAGGTTTCCATTAAAGACTGGTATGTGCATCACATTCCAAAAGGATTCACAGTCCATGTACATCTCCTTAAACCATCAATGGGTGGGAAGAGAGACAACCCTGCAAACATCAAATCAAATTTAACCAAGCGTCTCTTTTGTAAGAATCGGAAAAAACAAAACAAGGAATTATAAAACACAAAATCTCAAAGACTCAACTATGGGCCTAGCCAATTTACTGGAGGCGATGAGTCACAATAACGTGGCTAAAGTATGTTGACCAGAGCACGCACTAGAAGGTGAAGGGACGACGACGTTTCGGTCTGTCCTGGAACATTCTCAAGTCGATTGTGAGAATGGTCGTTTCTCACAATCGACTTGAGAATGGTCCAGGACGGACCGAAACGTCGTCGTCTCTTCACCTTGTAGTGTGTGGTCTGGTCAACATAATTTACTGGAGAATTATACAAATAAAAATAACACTGTTGCCCCTAGGCCAATAAATGGTTCTTACAAAAATCAAGAAAAGATTATTTATTGATTTGTTAAATTTAAGACTTTATATTTAATGTTTTATTTTATTTTCAGACAGAGGTATCGTCCACAACAAGGAGTATTATATGTAATAAGGCCAAAGACCAGCCCCAAAATCAGCCCATAAATTGTGAGCTGATTTTGCCTAAATTAAATGAAAATGTTATGGACACACGCTAAACACACAATGCTACCTTGCACATTAATACAAGACTTTAACAGGCAGGGTGGTTCCCAAGAAACGATTCAATGAACATGGATTTTTTAATGCGAGTTTTCGAATGCAGGAAGAACACAGTCAAAAATATTACATGTAAAAAGAGTATTGAAACACAATTCTCCCACGTCCCATAATATCAGATCTCAACGCTCAGCAGTTTCCGAGAAATGAACTGCCAAACATTGGCATACCAGTCACCTATCTCCGCACCTCTGAGGACTAGTTTCCATACATCGGCGGGTTATAATATAGTCCATAATATACATCGTTCTACTGCACTGGCAAAAACTTCTCGTACAAATGCATGATGCTGTGTGTTTCTCTGTACGGAGACTCACACTAGCGAGTCAAGAGACTTACTTTGTGATGAAGCAAAAGGTTACCATATTTTGTAAATATCTTTGTGGCTACATGTAATTTTTACCAAACAACATCTCTTTTTGAATGATACCATACATTCTGCAATAAACCGAACAAGAGATAATTTTGACTCCGTGAACACCAATAACTTTCTTAAGCATCTGAAGACTAATGACATTCCTCTATATTACTCTATATTATTATTATTTGTTTCAGTTCTGTAATACAATTAATATGATGAATAGATAAGTGATATTCTTCTTTTTTAATATCTATTGCCTTCTTTCCCTACAATATCATGATTGAACGTATAGGTACATACTGTATGCATGAACAGAATTAACAAAAGTTTACATATTTCAAAAAAAGAATTCTTAATCTATGGACATACAAGCAATCTTCTATATAATAAGAATAATAATTAAAATGTTACGTTCCTGAAAAAAGTTCAATTAAAATATGTGCAAATCATACTTAAAGGTATCCGAGAAATTAAAAAAATGTTGCGTTTCAAAGGTTTCACAAAGTCCACTGATTCCCATAAAGTACCAATTAGAACATTACTATTTAATTCTCCCTCCACTTTCCAGCCACAAACTGAACACACAAGAAAACTTGGGATGCACAATGATGCATAAGCATACAATATATATATTATATATATATATATATATATATATATATATATATATATATATTATATATATATATATATATATATATATATATATATATATACACATATATGAATATATATTCATAAATCACATGGAGATAGTGAGTGGGAATGCAACTTACTGCTGAGAATCTGATAAATTTGCTCTCGTCTGCACATATCCGAATGTAATTAAAATAATTAATTGTGTGGGCACAGGAAGCCAGAGTATATTCATTCACAGTGGACTTATATCGAGGTAAGACATATCGGATATGCATAATTAAATATGTAAATCACTACCTACCTACTCGTGTACCGATTGTACAAACTGTAACAACAGCAATGGTCTCATAAAACAGTTGGCTTCGCTCCCGACT
Source organism: Procambarus virginalis (assembly GCA_020271785.1). Lineage (NCBI taxonomy): Eukaryota > Metazoa > Arthropoda > Malacostraca > Decapoda > Cambaridae > Procambarus > Procambarus virginalis. The sequence continues at coordinate 8,070,634 of WNGS01162647.1, forward strand.
CACAATCGGGGATCTCATGTTTAATTGTTCGGGAGGACAGAAATAGGTGGGCTCATTTCCTTACACGTGATGCCACTGTTCACCTTGCCTTAAACAGATAGGAGAATAATTCTCCAAATTCCTGTACTCACCTAGTTGTGCTTGAGTGGGGCCTGTGTAGCTGTTACTTGTTAGTCATCTTGCAATGCTGGTTATACTTGGCTTAATTTTAATTTTGCCCCGAGGGGCGAGTTTATTGGGCAGTGGCACTCATCCTGTGAGTGGACACACCGCCATAGTGACAGTATTGGGCAGCGTCACTCATACTGTGAGTGGACACACCGCCATAGTGACAGTATTGGGCAGCGCCACTCATCCTGTGAGTGGACACACCGCCATAGTGACAGTATTGGGCAGCGCCACTCATCCTGTGAGTGGACACACCACCATAGTGACAGTATTGGGCAGCGCCACTCATCCTGTGAGTGGACACACCGCCATAGTGACAGTATTAGGCAGCGTCACTCATCCTGTGAGTGGACACACCGCCATAGTGACAGTATTGGGCAGCGCCACTCATCCTGTGAGTGGACACACCGCCATAGTGACAGTATTGGGCAGCGTCACTCATCCTGTGAGTGGACACACCGCCATAGTGACAGTATTGGGCAGCGTCACTCATCCTGTGAGTGGACACACCACCATAGTGAAAGTATTGGGCAGCATCACTCATCCTGTGAGTGGACACACCGCCATAGTGACAGTATTGGGCAGCGTCACTCATCCTGTGAGTGGACACACTGCCATAGTGACAGTATTGGGCAGCACCACTCATCTTGTGAGTGGACACACTGCCATAGTGACAGTATTGGGCAGCGCCACTCATCTTGTGAGTGGACACACCACCATAGTGACAGTATTGGGCAGCGTCACTCATCCTGTAAGTGGACACACCACCATAGTGACAGTATTGGGCAGCTCCACTCATCCTGTGAGTGGACACACCGCCATAGTGACAGTATTGGGCAGCGTCACTCATCCTGTGAGTGGACACACCGCCATAGTGACAGTATTGGGCAGCGCCACTCATCCTGTGAGTGGACACACCGCCATAGTGACAGTATTGGGCAGCGCCACTCATCCTGTGAGTGGACACACCGCCATAGTGACAGTATTGGGCAGCGTCACTCATCCTGTGAGTGGACACACCACCATAGTGACAGTATTAGGCAGCACCACTCATCCTGTGAGTGGACACACCACCATAGTGACAGTATTGGGCAGCGCCACTCATCCTGTGAGTGGACACACCGCCATAGTGACAGTATTGGGCAGCGCCACTCATCCTGTGAGTGGACACACCGCCATAGTGACAGTATTGGGCAGCGTCACTCATCCTGTGAGTGGACACACCGCCATAGTGACAGTATTGGGCAGCGTCACTCATCCTGTGAGTGGACACACCGCCATAGCAGCATGTACAACACTCCCCAATAGGAAGAAAACCCGCTGGGTTGTTCATCCTGTCACTTGTACCCAGACACAGCTGGGACTTGCTTAACTGTCTCAAGGAAACAACTTACTTGTAGTGTTGATTACTCAGGTTGCTCTGACACTTGACGATTCTTTCAGGTTCAGAATGTCCTCCTCCTGCTGAAGGTAATTAGATAGGACAAATAGGGCAACCTTTTGACAATCCGTTGGCTTCCTGTCCTAGCCGAGGCCACTAGAGATCATGGTCCTCAGGTAAATGCAGGTAAATAAACCGTTCACAACCCGCACACTGGGACCCTTGTGTTGTTATTGTCCCGACGTGGCTGTGTTGGGACTTAATCTTCGACTTAATCTTAAGTTTTCGTTTTGGGAATCTTCAGTTAGTTTCTAATGTCATTTAAGGTTCCTTCTTAGTGTCTTGTACCCTTCATCTTCCTGCCGGTGTTGTAAATCATTCATTGGAGGTATTTTAAATCGCTTGTATGGAAGATATTATTTGGTTATTAAAGATGGTTCTGTGGCCAGGGATTCGGACACTTCGCGCCACATTTCGATTGGGGACAGGGGAAGGGGGAATGGATCAGGAAGATCAGGGGAAAGCGCCAAGCCATTATGGCTTTATAGCACTGGGAAGGGGTCAGGATAAGGATTTGGGATGGGACGGGAGGAAGGAATAGTGCCCAACTACTTGTTGAACGGTCGGGGATTGAACGCCGACCTGCATGAAGCGAAACCGTCGCTCTACCGTTCAGTCCAAGTAGTTGGGCATTTCAACAGTGGGGGTTGAAACTCTCTCTCTCTCTCTCTCTCCCATATTTTTTTCCATCTAGCGTATGGGGTGCATAATAAATGAACTAAACTAAACTAGCAATCGTAGGTACACAGCGTTTGACTTCTACATGTGAGGGATTACATAGTGAAGGACAATGGCTAAGCTGACTCCTAAGATGCAGCTGCACCCGTATTACAATTGGCTTCGTTCTCGACTCATAATCGGGGATCTCGGGGTTGATTCCGAGGCGGGACAGAAATGGTTGGGCACGTTTCCTTTTCACCTAAATTCTGTTTACCCAGCGGTAAATAGGTACCCGCGAATTTGTTAAATGCTGTGGGGTTCCATCCTTGGGCAGGTTAGAAGTTCGATCGTCCTTGGCTTGACCTGGATACACGCCTAATTTGGAACTATAGTTTCGCGTCCTAGTTGAAACACTTGCTCCAATTAATAACTCATTTAATATATGTAAAACTCAAAATTTTTTATAAACTACGAGGCGATATGTATTTGTAATTTTGTTTTAATATTATGTAACTTACTGAAGACCTTAAAATATCTAGATTATTATATAGTAGAACTTGCTTATTTATATAACATAAATCTAAAGTTTAATAATTCTACGATATTGTTAAAAAATAATATTTTCTGTATATTTTTCAGTCGAATGTTTAAAAGTCAAGTATAATAACCCAGGAACAAAAAATGAAGGTAACTGCAGAAGGCCTATTGGCCCACACGAGGCAGCTCCTAAGTGGTGAAGTTTATAACCAGAACCGTGCGCGCCATCTCAGCTGATGGTTGACAGATGGTTGAGTGTGACGGATGAGCGTGAACGATCACTTGCTTAGCGTGTAGGCGCGCGCCAGTGAGTAGGTACTCAGGAGTTAGTCAGCTTTTATGTTTATGCATTATTGCACATCCCAAGTTTTCTTGTGTGTTCAGTTTGTGGCAGGAAAGTGGAGGGAGCATTAAATAGTAATGTTCAATTGATACTTTGTTTATTAAACGATTGGAAAGCAGTGGACTTTGTGAATCCTTTGAAACCTTACACTTTTTATTTTCTCGGATACCTTAATGTTCATTTTGCACGTATTTTAATTGTACTTTTTTTAGTAATGTAATATTTAAATTATTATTCTTATTATATAAAAGATTGTTTGAATTTCCATTGATAAAGAATTTAAAAAAAAAATCAGCAAACTTTGTTAATTCTGTACATGCATACATTATGTACCTATACGTTCAATCATGATATTGTAGGGAAAGAAAGTAATAGATATTAAAAAAGAAGAATGTAACTCATCTATTCATCATAATAATTGTACTACAGAACTGTATAAAATAATATGTAGCTGTACTTAAGATACAGTTGTTCCTGTCTGGGAAGCAGATGTTCCTGTTCAAGATGTAGCTGTACCTGTCTAACATGCACCTCTACTTGCCTTAGAACAGCAGCAAACGTCCAAGAAATAGCTGTTCCCGTCCAAGACGCAGCTGAACCCGTCTAAGACGCAGCTGCACCCGTCTAAGACGCAGCTGCACCCGTCTAAGACGCAGCTGCACCCGTCTAAGACGCAGCTGCACCCGTCTAAGACGCAGCTCTCGGTGGGTGACTGGGGAATGGTGTCATGCGTGTGTCCTCTTCCCTTTTTTTTATTATTTTTTCAGTTGGTGAGTTTCATGGGGCTTTGTTTTTGGAGCCACGTAGGCTTCGTTCTCGACTCACAATCGGGGATACCGGGGTTGATTCCCAGGCGGGACAGAAATGATTGGGTTGGGCACGTTTCCTTTTCACCTAATTCGTCTGTTCACCCAGCGGTAAATAGGTACCCCGGAGTTAGTCAGCTGTTGTGGAGTTGCATCCTGGAGAGGGTCAGTAGTTCGATCGACCTTGGCGTACCCTTGATACAAGCGAAGTTTTAAACTCTAGTTTAGAGTCCAAGCTGATATGCTTAATATATTTAATCTCAAAATTTATCTGAGAACAAACCAAATGATTCTATTACAAAAATATTTTTAATATAACTAAATTTACTGAAGACCTAATCTTAAAGTGATTGTTATATAGTAGAACTTGTTTATTCAATAAAAATATCTCATAAGGTTTATAATTCTGAATTTTTTTTATAAATAATGTTTCGAACAGCTCAAGGAGTGGCGACGACTGGTCCACAACCGGCAACGTTCGCTCTCTTCTAAAATTACTAAAACAGTCTTCCAGTAAACACAGCAGTCCTTAGTCGAGCTGTGGAAAGAGACCTCGCACATAGGGGGGGTAGAATAGCCTAAGCTACTCTAGTCCCTTTTGAGATGTGTTTCTTTCTGGTCTCAATAAAACATCTTGAACGTTGACATTATAAACCAGCAATTTGAACCGTCCAATATTAAGGGAACTATCAGGAGAAGCGTCCAAGTCACAACGTGACAATTGAGCGCTGTGGTTTGGCGGAATGATGCTTAATTTATTTTATTTATTTTATTTATTTATTTTATTTATTGAAAGGAGCATATAAGGATTTGGGATGGTGCCACCTCACCTATACTGACGACCCCTCCCACCTACACTGACGATCCCACCCACCTACACTGACGATCCCACCCACCTACACTGACGATCCCACCCACCTACACTGACGATCCCACCCACCTACACTGACGATCCCACCCACCTACACTGACGATCCCACCCACCGACACTGACGATCCCTCCCACCGCACTGACGATCCCTCCCCTCCACCTACACATTGACGATCCTCCTATCCCCTACACTGACGATCCTCCCACCTACTGATGATCCCTCCCACCTACACTGACGATCCCACCCACCGACACTGATGATCCCTCCCACCGACACTGATGATCCCTCCCACCGACACTGACGATCCCCCTCCCACCGACACTTACGATCCCTCCAACCTACAACTGACGATCCCTACCCCACCGACAACTGAGACGATCCCGCCCACCTACACTGACGATCCCTTCCACCTACACTGACGATCCCTCCCCCCCACCTACACTGACGATCCCTCCCACCGACACTGACGATCCCACCCACCTACACTGACGATCCCACCCACCTACACTGACGATCCCACCCACCTACACTGACGATCCCACCCACCGACACTGATGATCCCTCCCACCTACACTGACGATCCCTCCCACCTACAACTGACGATCCCTCCCACCTATACTGATGATCCCTCCCACCTACACTGACGATCCCCCCACCTACAGCGAACTATCCCTCCCACCGACACTGATGATCCCTCCCACCTACACTGACGATCCCACCCACCGACACTGTAACGATCCCTTCCACCTACACTGACGATCCCTCCCACCGAACGACTGACGATCCCTCCACACCTACACTGACGATCCCCCCACCTACACTGACGATCCCTTCCACCTACACTGACGATCCCTCCCACCCTACACTGACGATCCCCTCCACCTACACTGACGATCCCACCCACCTACACTGACGATCCCACCCACCTACACTGACGATCCCACCCACCGACACTGATGATCCCTCCCACCGACACTGATGATCCCTCCCACCGACACTGACGATCCCACCCACCGACACTGATGATCCCTCCCACCGACACTGACGATCCCTCCCACCACGACACCTGACGAAAATTCCCTCCCACCTACACTGACAATCCCTCCCACCCGCTGTAATGTTAGTGGCGTATTATTGGCTTTATGTAATTGTATTTCTTCCCAAGAAATTCTCCACGGTTCATACGTAAAAAAAATGTACTTTTATGTACATTAAAATATTATTATGTATAGTTTGGTGGTGTAAAAAACACAGCCATCAAAAGTGGGGAGGAATATAGAAAACTAGGATAGTGTAATAGTTCAAAAGGTGAACATAACGAACAGAGGCATATATATATACTATATATATATATCATATATAATATATTATATATATATATATATATATCATATAGAAATAATATATATAAGATTATATATAATATAAGAACATAAGAACAAAGGCAGCTGGCAAGAGGCCTATTGGGGCCCATACGAGGCGCTCCTATTTATAATGTTAAGTGGATGTAATTATATATAGAGATTATATATATATTATATTAATGAGATAATATAGTATATATATGAGCGTGTAATATATAATATACAGAAACACGGCTATACGTACCAGGATGACGAAAATTCAAGGATCCTGGTAGTACAGTCCAGGGCTGGTTCTCGACGCACAACCGAGAATTTCGGGTTCGAATCCATGGGTGGGACAAATTTGGTTGGGCACACTTCCGTTCATCACCTAATAGGCTGTGTTCACCTAGCACTGAGTAGGTAGCTGGAAGTTAGACAACTGTTGTTGGGGTCGCTTCCTGGGTGGGGTCAATAATTCGGCCTTGGAGGGAGGTGGGGGGGCCTCGTAAAAAGCAAATTAAAACGTGTGAATACACTCCTGGCTTCCTCCTGTCCCTCGACACAATGGATTATTATAATAGAGAAGTTGAGGGAGAGGTCCTTGAGATGTTGTATATCTGCATATCAAATGTTAAGTATTACATTCAAAACACCACATTAAGAAATATTTGCAGCAGCACACTCAACAGAACACACATACAGAACAAGGATACAGTCTATGCAATGGTAAGTGTTGGGCTTAAAACTTATAATGATGTTAAGGGTCAAAGCTCAGTGTTGCCTCCTCGTGAAATTTGTTTAATACTAATAATTCATTGTGTCCGGGGGACAGGAAGGCCAGAGTGTGTTCATACACGTTTCTCGGCTATTATCAAGGTCCTCCCTCCTCCAAGGTCGAATTTACTGACCCCGCCCAGGGATGCAACCCCACAACAAGCTGACTGAACTCCTGAGTACCCTACTCACTGGCGCGCGCCTTCACGCTAAGCAGTGATGCGATCGTCACGCTCATCCGTCACACCACCATTGTCAACCATCAGCTGAGATGGCGGCGCACGGTTCTGTTATAACTTCACCACAGTAGCTGCCTCGAGGGCCAATGGGCCTTGTCAGTTACCTTCATTATTATGGGGCTTCCTATGTTATTACACCTAATTTTAATAAATTTTGATAAAAAAATGCAAAAAAAAGAAA
>WNGS01162647.1:8098021-8120994 GCA_020271785.1 Procambarus virginalis
GTGTTCATTATTACTCTGGGACGGATTTACACGGCAATTAAATTATTAGTAATATTTGAATATATATATTTCATGAGCAATGCGGTTTGCGTTTAATATTGAGATAGAACACAAGACAATAGTATGTAGAAAGCCAAGTTACGGTGATAATTGAATTCAATGCAGTGATAATTGAATACAATCCAGTGATAATTGAATTTAGTGATAATTGAATGTTAATATTTATTGATCTCTTAGGAAAAAATCCCTTCGCGTTGAGTGGCATTAAGAGATATATGAGTTCATGCACGAAATTGCTTTCAATAGTTACAAGCGCCACAGCACGGACAGCCTCTCTGTGGCGCAGTGGTAACACACTTGTCCGGCGTTTCGCGAGCGCGCTGGCCTGGGAATGGCCTGGGAAGTCAATTGACTATACGAATTTGCGAGGACGGGTTGAGGAATACGACCCGCCGAATCATTTAACAACCAGGTACCCATTCACTGCTGGGTGAATAGAAGCTACAGTTACGGACTGGCGCCCAGTCAATCTTCCCCGGCTCGCGAAGCACCTGAGTGTCCTACCACTGCGCCACGGAGACACTATGAGAATAAAGGAAACTGCAAAGGGCATATATATATAACTTTTTAAACACTTCATCGAACCCACATCTATTATGTTACCCAGTTGCTTCAAACAACGCTATTTCTAAATCATCGTATCATGCGTTGAAAACGGCTAACAAATTCGCCGGCTGTCGAGCGACAAAAGAATTAAGTTGAATACAATTAAAATATAGAAAGGCTGCCACCAGTTTACCAGCTCGTGTCTATCTCTATCTATCTCTCCTTTCTCTATCTATCTCTCTCCTTCTCTTTCTCTTTCACTTACTACAAACGCCTTCTGTAGCAATCCCGATGCCTCTCCCACCAGAGTTACGGGACTTGCAGCTCTCCGCCTCCAAGATGCACTTGTTATTGTAGGTCCTGCCGTCAGTTCCGCAGACCGGCATGTATATCTTCGTGCACTCTTCTCTGCAAGGTGTTGATGAGTTTATCGTCGACCCACTGCTTGGACGAGACCCGGTTGGAGGTGACTGTGTAGCAACTGGTGAAATAAAAGTTGGTTTTAAGAATCTATAGAGGTGGATGGCATATAATTGATTTTTGGGATAGTGTGCGTTGAACAGTAAATCTTGTAATAATATATGAGGGTGGCAGATGACTGAATGGAGAGTGACAGTACTTGTAGACAACGTAATATTGATCTAAAATTCAATGTCAGTTAATAAAATATATACGAGGAATTTTTTCTTTGTTATATAATATGAAATATAAAGATCATATTTACATCAATTTACTAGGGAAAATACTACATTTATATATAGTTTATATAATTCTCAGTAAACCCATTTTTCATATCACAGAGCATGGGCCATAAACCCCAAATGTTATACTTGATCCTGCCTACCAAGAACTTCAATATTTTGTCTACTGAATAACCCTCTCGCCTGCCTATCCACACACACAAAAAGAATGTTATCAGAAAATAACATTAGCCCCATTGTTTTTTATCAACTCATTCCCACACCTAGGGTGAGGGTTATCTCTCTATCGAGGTGCCCACAATCCTGTCTTAATTCAAGCTTAGCTTCAGGACTCCACAATTCTATTGCAGGCGATTTTAAACGCTGCCAATATAGTCTAAAAAAGGTGCTGTATTTCGAGCAGGTCATAATAGGTCTTCCGTTTACCCGATCATCCAGGTAAACAAAAGTGATTTGTCGTTTTCCATTTATTCTTAATCATTGGGAAAACAACAGGTCTATCCAGTGACTTCATTTTCTTGTTTGGAACGATTGTACTCAAGATGGTACCACAAGATCACTGTTAATGAGCATAAGAAAAAACATTTCCAAAAAGAACAGCTAAGATGCAATAGCCTCTGCCAATCCAAAATCATCGATCAGTTTATATTTAACTTACAATCCTCGAAGCTGCTCTTGGATCTAACGCAATCAAAGTGTTTCTATGGAAAAATAAATGACAGGATCAGCTTGATTCTCAAATCACAGCTATCTCTTAAGTGAACATTTCACATACAATCTTCCCTGCAACAGCACCTAGTTATGCAAGCACGGCACTCCTGTAGGTTTAACTAGAAAAAATATTTAACCAAATCACATCACTTAAATTTTTAAATTTTCCTATTTAATACAAATTTATTGGAACAGAAGCCTAATCAGTTCCCGACTTGAAAGTGATCCAGGACGGATCAAAACATCGTCAAATCCTTTTTTTCCCTAATGTGTGGGTTGGGTATCTAACTTTCAGCCTGTTATTGTCTCTTAAGTTCTGCAACTAACTTAATATAAAGGTGAACAAATAGCAACAACGTAATAAATGAAAATAAAGACTGTAGTTCTTGTTAGGCGCCTTCGTCAGTACTCACAGCAAGGTCCATCGTTGCGCTTAGAGAGAGTCGGGTCCCTGCAGGCGACCCTGGCCAGGGAACAGTCATTGCGGTACAGGACACTGTTGGAACCACAAACGGGCTTGACGGTATCCGGGCATTCGTCCGGACAGTCACCTCCTCCTCCTGCAGGAAGACACACAACAGTTCAGGAGTTTCTTAGGGTGCGAGTAGATTGGGCATGTCCATGTGCTATGCACACAGTATGTAAACATGGATAAACATGCTTTCTGTACAACCAAATGGCTATACATTCTACCGATACTATCAGACGAATATACATGCCACCTGTAGGAATAAAGTATACATGCTGGTTGGTCAGTATGCTATTGTGGTGGCCTTATTATTCCTCCAGAGGTTGATAGGCCGTAAGCCTAATACTGGAACAAATACCGCATGCAATACTTTACCTGTATTTGTAACTGCTTCGAAAATTTCCTTGAGTTTATCCAGTTTTTCCGGGAGAAGACCTGGAGGGAGAGAAGAGAGGAAGGCTAGCTTAGTGGAGGGTTTTTAAGGCCTATCAACCTCTGGAGGGTAATTAAGGCCACCACAACAGCCTACTGACCAACCAACAAGTATACTTTAGTCCTGAACATAGTCCTGAACTAAAACTCTCAGTGTGTATACACCAAGAAACTGAATATACCTCTGTGCATATATTCCTCTTTGAGAGGACTGTGAGAGGCCTTTGTTGCCCATTTATTAGCTACTGAAGAAGTAGAGGGAGGACAATGTTAAACCTGCGTTAGATTCTAAGGGCGTTGGAGTGTTCAGCCACGACAGCTGGTTATAGTCTGAAGGTTCAGCCTCAATACATGGTTATAGTTCTCAATACATCCAACCACAACAGATGGCTATAGTTTCAAAATGCAGCCACAACAGATGGCTATAGTTTCAAAATGCAGCTACAACAGATGACTATAGTTTCAAGAAGCAGCCATAACAGATGGCTATAGACTCAAGAAGCAGCCACAACAGATGACTATAGTCTTAAGAAGCAGCCACAACATATGACTATAGTCTCAAGAAGCAGCAACAACAGGTGACTGTAGTCCAAAAAAGCAGCAACAACAGAGGCTATAGCCTGAAGGTTCAGCTAAAATGAACCATTGATGAAATGTTATAATGACGCACATGTTTACAAAGCTCTGACAATCATAAAAGTATAAAACAATGTATCGAGCATTTACTAAAAAAATTATAAATGTGCTCTTATTTTTTAAGCGACAGTTATTTACACAAGATACCATATCTGAATAAGTAATAAATGACGCTAAAATGAAGCATCTAACACAAATGTTACAGCAATATTTGTGAGTTAAATTGAACTTAATATTAGGCTAGATTTTAACAATTAAGTTGACAATGTTACCATAGAGGTCGTTAAGACAGCAGTCACTGTTTATAAAGTGAATTAAATCCAACATATAATTTTGCAGAGTTGTTTAGGTATATCTTGATTTTCTGTGTATATACACTTGAGTTTTCTTTAGTCCTGGACTATATTGAGGTTGAAAATAATTAATGACCTTTTAGAAGTTGGTGGGACTTGATCATTTCTCTCCCTCCTCCCTCCCCGGGGCCTGAAGGTAATAGGTCTAAAGCCTAACACCAAACCACGCCTACACCCTTGGAAAGGGCATTTATGTATCCAAGGAGTGACCTTAGGTCAAGGATAGGTGTTATGGCCTGCTGTAGGCTAAACGTTATGCATTTAAGCCATGTTGTAAAGAGTTGAGGTTGTAGTGTTCCACGTCAAATTGTTTGGATATGTGTGATAATAGATATGATAGAATAGCTAGGAGGTTCAAGCACTTTGCCCCTAGAGTGTATTACTTAATGCAGTGTTGACTATTTTAATGTGTAATGTAAAATATGATTTGTGTACTGTGATATGTGGAGTTGTACTCATTGGGTTTGTGAGCCCCCTTGAGGGACTTGAAGTAGAGGAGCGTAGAAATAGCCTAAACTATTCTATCTTTTTTTTCAAATGTATCTTTTTGTCTCAATAAACGTACTTGAACTTGGGCTCCGGCTGCGAGGCCCTGTGTGTTTGTATTTACTATTTGTGTTTGTAGAATCGAACTATTTAGCTCTTGGACCCCGCCTTTCTAGCCAATCTATTTGTCTCAATTATGTCTACTACATATATTTCTCTCTAACACACACACATCTCCAGCAAGCAGACCGTAGAAGTTGTCTAACTCCCAGGTACCTATTTACTGCTAGGTGAACAGGAGGCATCAGGGTGACAGAAACTCGGCCCATTTGTTTCCGCCTACGCCGGAGATCGAACCCGGAACCTTAGAACCACGACCCCAGAACGCTGTCTACTCAGCCGTGAGGCCCGTAATGTGTGTGTGTGTGTTCTCGCCTAGTTATACTCACCTAGTCGTGCTTGCGGGGGATGAGATCTGGCTCCTTGGTCCCGCCTCTCAACTGTCAATCAACTGGTGTACAGGTTCCTGAGCCTACTGGGCTCTATCATATCTACATTTGAAACTGTGTATGGAGTCAGCCTCCACCACATCACTGCCTAATGTATTCCATCTGTTAACTACTCTGACACTGAAAAAGTTCTTTCTGACGTCTCTGTGGCTCATGTGGGTACTCAGTTTCCACCTGTGTCCCCTTGTTCGCGTACCTCCCGTGTTAAACAGTTTATCTTTATCTACCCATTCAATTCCTCTGAGAATTTTGTAGGTAGTGATCATGTCTCCCCGAGCTCTCCAGTCTTCCAGCGACGTGGGTGCATTTCACGGAGCCTTTCCTAGTAACTCATGCCTCTTAGTTCTGGGACTAGCCTAGTGGCAGACCTCTAACCTTTTTCCAGTTTCGTCTTGTACTTGACAAGGTACGGGCTCCATGCTGGGGCCGCATACTCCAGGATTGGTCTTAAATATGTGGTGTACAAGATTCTGAATGATTCCTTACACAGGTTCCTAAAGGCTGTTCTGATGTTAGCCAGCCTCGCATACGCTGCTAATGTTATTCTTTTGATGTGGGCTTCAGGAGACAGGTTTGGTGTGATGTCAACTCCTAGATCTTTCTCTCTGTCCGTTTTATGAAGGATTTCATATCCCATTCGGTATTCTGTGTCTGGCCTCCTGTTTTCACCGCCTAGTTGCATTACTTTACATTTGCTTGGGTTGAACTTTAGTAGTAACTTTAGAATGGTTTTGTTGGGCCATTCTTTCAGTTTGTCTAGGTCATCTTGTAGCCTCATAGGTCTGGTTAACATTGATTAAGACTGATGTAAACCTGTTAGGTCAGGTATTATTGTAACAATTTATGACACTTTGTTGCGGTAATCGTTTCTGATTTTGACAACGATCATGACTTTAAATTGATAAATGTAGCTTCTAAATCTAATTCAAATTCTTGAGTTTACAGTTTATCATTACAGACATCGCTTGTTATTATAATGACTTTCTCTTAGGTAAACAATTTACTGTAAATCTGTGTAAACTGAACTACAAATATACAAAAACAAGCACTGATAGATAATGTATATATCTATCTATCTATCCAGCTAAACATGGCTTGGGAAAGCCGGCTGTAATACACCCAATGTGTATATATGTTCACAGGTGTACATCCTCAGGATGTAGACACGTTCATAGGTGACAAACACAGGATGTACACACACGCTTACATGTGCACATGCTCACGATGTACACACGTATCATAGGGGGCAAGAAAGGTTTGTATTTTTAAGTATAAAAACACTAAATGGGAACAATAGTCGCCTTATATTGCTGTCAATCATAACAACGTTATATATGCAAAGGTTTTAGGTGTTTCACTATATCATAAATACTGCAATATTGTTGTAAAATAGGTTTACTGACATTTTTATGCTGTCATTATGTAACCACTATATAATTGTATACACTTTTGCAATACTTGCATTGGCTTTGTGTTGGGCTTACAGCCTAGGTAATGTAAACTAAGTTTACATACACTAATATATAGGGTTCATTTTCTCTGTGAAAACTACTGAGGACAAAGAGTTGGACAATAAGTTTTAGGGGGAACTAAGCAATTTCGTTTGGCATTGATCGGTANAATATATTTCCTCATCATAAGTCATAAATATTTAAGTTGTCCTCACACCAGCTGTGATAATCTTAGGTGCCTCCTCGCCAAGAGTCCAACTTGAAACGAACACTGTCATCTAGCATCCCGAACGCCAGATAATCGTCTGTATCTAGCGTTCGAATCCCAGTTGAAAGTATCTAACGTTCGAAAGCATGTATCTAACGTTTGAATGCCTGTATCTAACGTTCAAACGCTTGTATATAACGTCCGAATGCATTTAATGTCATACCTAACGTTACAACGACAGACCAGACACCTGTATATCTATTGATCAACACCACGAGGAACATCCGAATCAAGCGCTCGAATGCAAGACAAACGTCGAACACTGCCCAATTTCAAACGCCTTGATTCCTAACAGAGGCCGGTCTGTAGCCAAGATCCGAACGCCTTTGAGCGTCCACATGGAATCACACCCAGTTTGATACTTCTCGAACAAGGGCCACTGCCGATCTTAACAACCTGCTGACCCCTGCGGCAGGCGCTGACGATGAGGGCGCAGTGGTTGTGGTAGTGCTGCCGTCACTGCCACAAACGAGGTCCCTCTTGCTGTCTTCACAGAAGAAGTCACAGATGGCGGATCTGGCTCTTGGAATGAACGTAGAGGGAGGGGGATTATTATCTAGTCCTTGGTGTTGCATCAAGAGGAAGGGAGAGAAACAGACAGAGGCAAAGACAAACGGCAGGCAGAAAGAAACAGACAAGTAGGTAGATATTTTAGACAGAGACACAGTGTGTGACAGGCTGACAGAACATGACAGAAATTGGCTGGCACAATGATGAAATATCTAAAGAAAAATAATTTTAAGGGTAAACATAACTATTTATAAAAACTGAAATAAATATATTAGGTCGCCACACTAACAAAACGAGTGACGTTTTGAGAGTAATAAAAACTTAACGATTTAAATCAACGATTATCTTATATTAAAAGAATGTGGGTGTTGTCTACGATCTAAATCTACGATTATCTATGCGAAGAAGAATGAGGTGTCTACAATCTACATCTACGATTATTCAATACAAAGAGAAAGAAGCCAGTCTAAAGAACAACAATAATCATGCGACATGATGAAAGCTGTACTGAGGGTTGAGACTGACAGCACAGCAGAATTTTGCTTAAGGGTCATGCTAGGAAAATGTGCTGTATGTTGCTAGGATGCTGTGACTGAAGGTTGCTGTGTTGTATGTTGCTAGGTTGCTAGAATACTGTGCTGGGGTGTTGCTAGGAGGAGGTGCTCAGGTGTTGACGCCCTTGCAGAGTGCTGTTTCACTTGCTGTTAGCTTCAGGGTGAAGAAAGTGCAAAGTTAAAAATTAAATAAAAATTGATTTCAGAAATATTAGTACATTTTGTTATATACGGAAATATCAATATGTACAAAACAAAAAATATAATTTTTTCACAAGATTACATCACCATACCTAAATACTTCCTGAAATACAACTTTTCAGCATATGTGTACTATTTATACTATACTGTTTCAGTCGTGTATAATTCCAAAGTTATAGAATTTACAATTTCATTATTAATACAAAGAGATGTATGCCGTTTCTTAGTGTATATACACAGTTCTAGGACTTAAGCCAAACACAAAACTAAAGCAGTTTAACAATGAATTTAATTTATTTCAGTTTAATGACTTAGATAATATCCAGTGGCCACTCTCAACATTGACCATCATGCAGTGGACACCAGTTGCATTGACCATCTTCTCATGGGTACTTAATGAAGCAACCGTAATACAGCGGACACTATTCACAGTGGAGACTGCTTACCTCAGCGGCCGTCCACAAATGGTATACTTATTACAGCGGCCGTCGCACAAGTGGTATACTTACTACAACGGCGTCACACAAATGGATACTACTACAGCGACCGTCACACAAATGGGATACTTACTACAGCGACCGTCACACAAGTGGTATACTTACTACAGCGGCCGTCATAGAGCTTGATGAGTCCCCTGTAGTAGCAGCTGGCGGCCAGTAGCTGGCAGTTGTTATTATAAGTGCCGCCGTCACTGCCACACACGGGGTTGGACACCTCGTCACACTGTAGTGCGCACACGGGCCGCACTGTGGTGTCTGGTGAGAGGGTGAACACGGGTTACAACAGGTAGATTTGAATATATCAGTGTCAACTTCGTTATTGCTAGCTTTGTTGCTGATGTTGCAACCCGTCATCTCACAGAGTACACGGTATTTTGACGTCAAAATCCCATGTGGATAAATAACGGGATATACGTCCTAGCGGCTCACATGAACGCTTTTAGTTTAGGGTTCAGTTCGAAAATTTTAGTGCCCCATTTTCTGTCATGTGGTTACTCGAGAGGACGGAGTTTATCATCCCCATCATCAGGCTTTATCAGCCCACATCAAATTCCCAAAGGTTTTGGGCATGATTTTCACATTTGTGTGAAACTAGTCTCAAAATTTATCATGCTACTCATCCCGCCAGCTACCTCGTCAACAACAGAACTGTTGTGCAACCTATTGATGAACCAAAAAGCCACCAAGAGTGAGGATAACCATTATGATTTAAATGCAAGATTATACATCCCCATAGACCAACACACAGTATGGAAGTCTCCCTGCGTTAGAGACTTTAGTGGCAGAGCTGACGGCTTTCTGCAAGGATCATTATAGACATACCTAACGGAACTGAAGACCTACAGGCAACTGTCCTCCATAATATCATGAACTGGATTTAATGTGCAGAAGGTTGGAAACTCTCTGGGAAGAGCTTGATGCATCAGATGTTCAAGGTCTTCTAGTAAGCATTGAGGACTTACTGCATACTGATAGATATATTTTCTGAAAGTACTGAGGACTTACTACATACTGTTGGAGATTTTTTCCTGTAAATACTACAGTGAGGACTTACTGCATGCGCCGTTGGAAACCTTGGAGATGGAACGATCCTTGCAGCGAGCAACGGCCAGGAAGCAGTCGTTGATGTAGGTAACTTTGTTGCTGCCACAGACAGGCTCATCATCCTCGTAGCAGGTGATACTACAATCCTTGGCTGGAGAGACACAACATAACATAATCTTTCAGTTTTCTTTGATTTGGTAAATGCTCTGAAGTTCAGTAAAATCCTCTAACTTTTAACTTTTGAGGGGATATATGGACTTTATTTCAAATAATGAATGAGAAGCAAGCTTCTCAATTAAGAATTTAGCTCAGAATTTTTGGCTCAGTAAGCTCATACACATAGTTTTTTCAAATTAGTAATAAATTGTATTTATTACAATCTTGCACTTTAAAATAATTTAACTGTTAAATAAAATCACAAATTACGAAATTATTACATTTTAAACATATCACATTTTAAATTAAATAATGTAAAAAAATTGTAATAATCCACTAGCTAGATTATTTAATAATTTCAGTGGAGAATAATCCACAGGCTTATTCTATGACGTGCTACTAATGAACTCTAGACTAATCCATTGCTATTCTAAAGTTCTAACTGGAACACGCAGAGCATCCACTCCTGTCGAGAGCATTTCTCGCAATCAGGAGCTTTCCTTCCTATTTCATACACGTTCACCCAATTATTTTTGTCTTCTGGTTATCCAGTCATAACGCTGCCGATAAGAATAGATGAAAATGTGCTTATGCCTGATATCTGTTACTTTTAATTAGAATCATACAAAATTAGGTGTTCAGTAATCCATCAGGGAAGTGTAGCAGTTTTCTAGCATTATTCAGTTGACGCTGAAACATAATTCGTTTTGTCGGGGGACAACCAGCCTGTGTATGTATATATGTTAGGTTTATATTAAGTTCCATCCCCCCTCCGCAAGCTCAAACTACTGACTCTTCCCAGGATGCATCTCTAAAACTGTTGAAGAAGAACCTAATGCAGTCTACGCTTAACGGTATACAGTTGTAATAATTAGAAAACGAGCTTCATCACCCACACTAACTGACACTTACTGCAGACTCCGTCATTCTTCTTGACTAGCGAAGGGTTGTTGTTCTTGCATCGGGCCAGATTCAGCTTGCAATCCGAACCATATACCTGACCGTCCGAGCCACACACAGGCCGGAATCCCGGGTTGCAAGTATCCGGACAGTCCGGGCCGGTCGTCACAGGAGCAGATGGGATAGGAGGAACCTGAGCTGAACTTACTGTGACGGAATGCACTTTGGAGGTTGATGGTGCTGAGGAGAAAGAGGAATATTTAGGTTTCAAAGTTTGTGATAAAATCTTGAAGGAATATTATCCTAGTTCTTACACTGCTCCGGAAACACAATTTTAATATTTTTTGACAGTGAAAATAATTTTAGCTGTGGAATTGTTATAAGATAAAAAAAAATGCAGCGTTTACAATTGTTCAACCACATTCTGAACCATTATTTGATGGCAAAAGACGGGTTTTATAATAACAGCAAACAATTTTAAGAAACTCATCAAAAAGACATCCAAATTCACCCTGTCTTCTCGAGCGTTCACAACGTCAATAAAACAATGTACTAAATTCTCTGAACCTAACCTCACCGAGGGCCCACGAATAGAAAACGAGGCATCACGTCAATTTTGCGAGCCGCTGTCATTTTGAGTGCATATGTTTTTGGCCTCAAGGGGATTTATATGTCAAAATGCGATGTACTATTCGATAGGACGGGTTGAAAATTGTCCCAAATAATGGCAAAATATTTTAATAATATAAATGGCTAATCGGTTCACAGCCAGGGGATATATTCCCCATTTATTGAATATCGGGACCACATAGTGCACCCTTCCAGACAATAGGGATTAGTGATAATTTGTAGCAAATGTTTCTTAGTTGGTCACAGAGTTCCTTTCTGCATTCCTTTAAGTCTCTTCGTATCACCTTAATTATATATGCTTTATTAAGCGCATCTTCTTATGTGCCTCCCTCGAATAAAATCACTCTTAACGACTGAGAATTTCCCATATATCTTGTTGCCACGCCTCATCACCGTGCCTCTTGCATCCCCACTTTTTCCAGCCTGTCCTTGCGTAGTAATGGACTGAATATATCAACTGCGAACTCATTAATGGTTTCATCAGTAATGAGATGATTTGCTACGCTTCTGCTTGCCCCTTTCTCTGATTGACCTTCGACCTTGCACTGTTTTCCCTGTCTGATTGCAATCTTTCTGTACTGATGTCTGTCCTCCTTACTGGGCTCATTGCAATCTGTCAGTCGGCAAACGTTATCTCTCAGTTTGTTGAATTCGGTCATGAGTGCCTTGTAGAGCTCGAGTAAAGCCTGATGAGAAGTCGTTTCCTCGGCCGTCACTGTGTTTGAGTGAGTTAGCCCTACGGAGAGAGAGAGAGAGAGCACTGGAAGAACGGCACACAAGGGCAAGAGCTACAAGGAGAGGTTAGAGGCATTAAATATGCCAAAACTAGAAGACAGAAGAAACAGAGGTGATATGATCACTACGTACAAAATAGTAACAGGAATTGATAAAATCGACAGGGAAGATTTCCTGAGACCTGGAACTTTAAGAACAAGAGGTCATAGATATAAACTAGCTAAACACAGATGCCGAAGAAATATAAGAAAATTCACTTTCGCAAATAGAGTGGTAGACGGTTGGAACAAGTTAGGTGAGGTGGTGGTGGAGGCCAAGACCGTCAGTAGTTTCAAAGCGTTATATGACAAAGAGTGCTGGGAAGACGGGACACCACGAGCATAGCTCTCATCCTGTAACTACACTTAGGTAATTACACACACCAGCCCACGTCACACTAAAGTGTACACAGCAAAGCAAAAAAAAAAGACAATACAATATTTATTCAGGTAAAGTACATACATACAAGGTAAGATACAAAAAGTTGATGGATTTATAGATAGAGCTAGTACATACAATGCCTAAAGACTGCCCGAAACTGCCCGAAAGACTGCCCGAACTGCCCGAAACGCTTTGTGTAATAGTGTATTTAGGCATTGTATGTACTAGCTCTATCTATAAATCCATCAACTTTTGTATCTCACCTTGTATGTGTGTACTTTTCCTGAATAAATATTTGAATTTTTTGAATTTTGAACAACTCACGTCCAGCAAGTTTTCGCATTCAGACGAGGTATTTGCCAAGGTACTTAAAGAATGTAGCATTGAGCTAAGTCAGCTCTTGTCTTTAAATATCATTAGAGTTGAACAACCCGTCTTCCTAATAGCACGTCGCATTCTGACGTGTATTTTACCTGAGGTTAGAAACTGTCGTACTAGAAAATGGTTGCGGCTAGCGAAATTGACGCAATGTCCCGTTTTCTGTTCTTGGGTCCTCTGGTAGGTTAGAATAAGGCATTTAATGTAACAGTTTCTTGATGTTGGGAACCCTGGCATGAACGGGCTGGGCTGAGAACTCTGTCATGGATGGCTACGAATGTGGCGCCGAGTTTTAAAAAAGGGAACAATCTTTGTGTCAAACTGTGTACTCACCTACATATAATACTTAAGGCGGCTGTTATTCAGGCTAAACGAGATGATTTATAACACAATTTCCTTGTTATTTGTCCAAATATAGAATCCTCGGTGACTGATTCCTTGGACATTGTACTTTTGTCCTTCTATTAGAATCCTGAACGATATCCAGCTATTCTTGACTATTCTGTGACACACACTGTGCTAAATAGTTACCTCTGCTTAGTGCAGTCTTTTGAACAGTAACGTAGATATTTTTAATATTAAAAAAATATTTTTTTTTAAATTACAGCCTTCTATTGTAACCTATCCACCGCTGCCCACTGGATGGGGGGCGGTGTGCAGGACAAACATATCAATTGTGACACTAGCTCTCCACATATGTCAGTTGCTTAATTTAGAACCTGTACTTGAGGTCGATCTCGAACCCATTGTTGATGTGACGACTTATATTGAATTTTGTAACTAGCTCATCAAGATTGTAACTTGCTTAGCTAAATGAATTGTGGAGTTCAGTCCCTGAGCCCATTATGTGCCTCTGTAACACTCTCCACTACCGCCCACGGGATGGGTATGGGGTGCATAATAAATGAACTAAACTAAACTTTTGATTTAGTTACCCCTGCTTAGTGCAGTCTTTTTGAATAGTAACGTAGATATTTTTAATATAAAAAAAATATAACATTACAGCCTTCTATAGGCCTACTCACGGCAGGCTCCCTCATATCGTTGGCTGATAGTGGGATTTCTGCAGGTTGCAGCGGTCAGCTCGCACTTGTTGCTATAGGTAACGCCGTCGGTGCCACACACAGGTTGGTACGAATCCCCGCAGTTGGTTTGGCAAGTGTCGTTTTCTGTTGGAAAATAATACAGACTTGCTTAGGAATTGTGATTTATGTAATTAGTATTTTTATTTATTTTATTTATATATCTTCTTCCGTTATCTTGAGATGATTTCGGGGCTTAGCGTCCCCGCGGCCCGGCCCTCGACCAGGCCTCCTTTTTGTTACACACCCCCAGGAACAGCCCGTAGCAGCTGTCTAATTCCGAGGTACCTATTTACTGCTAGGTGAACAGAGCCATCAGGGTGAAAGAAACTCTGCCCATTTGCTTCCGCCTCCATCAGGGATCGAACCCTGAACCTCAGAGCTATGAATCTGAAGCGTTGTCCACTCAACTGTCAGGCCTGTATACATATACATACAATAGTTCATAAATATGAAGGCCCATATATGTACAATAGTTCATAAATTCTTGTAAAGCCTCTAGTACGCATAGCGTTTCGGGGGTGTCAGGAAACATGTAACTTGTTGCAGGCGATGAGCCACAATAACGTGGCTAAAGTATGTTGACCAAACCACACACTAGAAGGTGAAGGGACGACGACGTTTCGAATCGACTTGAGAATGGTCCAGGACGGACCGAAACGTCGTCGTCCCTTCACCTTCTAGTGTGTGGTCTGGTCAACATATGTAATTTGTTGGCCAAGCCACTGGCGCCTGTAACACACACAATTGTTTGAGAATACAAAAATGGAAGAAAATAAACTGTATATCTCAGGAAACCTGCTACAGTAAACAATGGTATGACACTGCTAGTACCTCTGGCCAAAAAATACCTTAGTTTCCCATTAACTTTAGGGCTTAAGAAATAGAAATCAACGCAGTTTGGTCTTTCAGTTCACTGTGAGCTTTGATCATTATAGATTCAACGCCACATTCCCATGTATCTATAACATTATTTTTTAAGGCAGTTATACCATTTGCCTCAATTATGATGGTTAGCAACCCATTCCACTCGTCTACCACCGTTAGATAATGATTAAGTCAAATTCAGACAACGGTACTCAGTGGTTATCTTATCTTGAGGTTATCTTGAGATGATTTCGGGGCTTTTTAGTGTCCCCGCGGCCCGGTCCTCAACCAGGCCTCCACCCCCAGGAAGCAGCCCGTGACAGCTGTGGTGACTATTGGCGGGATCTACTAGCCAAGGAATGCGACAATCCGCGCAGTCACCCAACCAGTTATTGGCCATATGAAAAGGTGTTCAACCTAATGACTTCACCATTATATACCACATTACCTCTGAGCTTTCTAAATATCTTATAAGTCAACAGTTTAATGCATTAGAGCGTTAACAAATTCTTTCCATGGTTTGGTGTCAGGCTTAAGACTCATCATCCTCTGAAGGGCTGTTATCGAACTCTTGGTTCCGCAACAGAGTTGTTGATTTGTCGAACCAATTACCGCGTAACATAAATATTGCGGGCTCACCATAGCCCGTGCTACTTGGAACTGTTCCAGGTGGCAAATCTTAACCAACCGCGTAACATAATTGAAGTAGGGTCCTTTTGATTGTTTCAAGCGTAGGTTAGACTGAGATTGAGTGGATATAAAAAAAAGAACTGCCTCGAATGGGCCAATAAGCCTTCTGCTGTTACTTTCAGTCTTGTATTCTTATGGTAAGGCCTCGGCACTAGCTTACTAACGAACCAGCAAGAATAGTTAAATAGGAAATGCATTTTTATCACAATAAAATTTTAAACAATATATTGGAACGGGGCAAGTTAGATAATCTAAAAGTCTGACTCTTTACTTGTTTCACTTTTGTTGTGATAATTACCACACAAAAGAATTTGTACACCGAGAGATATCATTATTATTATTATATTTCCTCTTTTACATACTTAATCGGCATATAGAAAAATACTTTTGATGCGATTTAGAGGAAAATACATTTTCGTTGCTAATCACAGAAAACGAACCAAAGAATTGCAAGATGCAGCACCAACTATTTTGTCTTAGTTTTGGGCTTAATGCCTGTCAACCTCCGGGGGATATTAAGGCCACCACAAGTGCATATTGACACACCAGCAGGTATACATTAGTCCTGAACTTAATCTAGGACTAAAGTAAACTGTGAATATACACAGTATACCGGGTTATACCTTTCGGCGTATATATATTCCTTTACAGGGAGCCGGTCGGCCGAGCGGACAGCACGCGGGACTTGTGATCCTGTGGTTCTGGGTTCGATCCCGGGCGCCGGCGAGAAACAATGGGCAGAGTTTCTTTCACCCTATGCCCCTGTTACCTAGCAGTAAAATAGGTACCTGGGTGTTAGTCAGCTGTCACGGGCTGCTTCCTGGCGGGTGGAGGCCTGGTCGAGGACCGGGCCGCGGGGACACTAAAGCCCCGAAATCATCTCAAGATAACCATGATCAAAGCCGCTATCTGATAATACAGTTTTTGTTTACTAAAAGTGAAATCAGGTTATTTTTCAGTGAGAAAAGTCAATGAATGTGTATTCAATACTTTATTATACAATAAATTCAATACAATATCTGTTTTAGTGATCAGAGGACAATTAGCGGTTCTTGGGACGGGAATTTGAATAACTGGTGTCGATGTAAACACTTAATAAATTAGTGTTTATTAAATTAAAGACACAAAATATGAAATCTAGACATTGACAGTACAATATGAAATTGTCTTCTATTTGTGCTTGCCAGGTGAATATCTAATAACAAAAAAAGCTGCACTTTTTTAAGGGCTTTCAAAATTATTGCAAAATTCTAGTACATTAGTGTTCATTATTACTCTGGGACGGATTTACACGGCAATTAAATTATTAGTAATATTTGAATATATATATTTCATGAGCAATGCGGTTTGCGTTTAATATTGAGATAGAACACAAGACAATAGTATGTAGAAAGCCAAGTTACGGTGATAATTGAATTCAATGCAGTGATAATTGAATACAATCCAGTGATAATTGAATTTAGTGATAATTGAATGTTAATATTTATTGATCTCTTAGGAAAAAATCCCTTCGCGTTGAGTGGCATTAAGAGATATATGAGTTCATGCACGAAATTGCTTTCAATAGTTACAAGCGTCACAGCACGGACAGTCTCTCTGTGGCGCAGTGGTAACACACTTGTCCGGCGTTTCGCGAGCGCGCTGGCCTGGGAAGTCAATATTGACTATACGAATTTGCGAGGACGGGTTGAGGAATACGACCCGCCGAATCATTTAACAACCAGGTACCCATTCACTGCTGGGTGAATAGAAGCTACAGTTACGGACTGGCGCCCAGTCAATCTTCCCCGGCTCGCGAAGCACCTGAGTGTCCTACCACTGCGCCACGGAGACTATATGAGAATAAAGGAAACTGCAAAGGGCATATATATAACTTTTTAAACACTTCATCGAACCCACATCTATTATGTTACCCAGTTGCTTCAAACAACGCTATTTCTAAATCATCGTATCATGCGTTGAAAACGGCTAACAAATTCGCCGGCTGTCGAGCGACAAAAGAATTAAGTTGAATACAATTAAAATATAGAAAGGCTGCCACCAGTTTACCAGCTCGTGTCTATCTCTATCTCTCTCTCTCTCTCTCTCTCTCTCTCTCTCTCTCTCTCTTCTCTTTCTCTTTCTCTTTCACTTACTACAAACGCCTTCTGCAGCAATCCCGATGCCTCTCCCACCAGAGTTACGGGACTTGCAGCTCTCCGCCTCCAAGATGCACTTGTTATTGTAGGTCCTGCCGTCAGTTCCGCAGACCGGCATGTATATCTTCGTGCACTCTTCTCTGCAGGGTGTTGATGAGTTTATCGTCGACCCACTGCTTGGACGAGACCCGGTTGGAGGTGACTGTGTAGCAACTGGTGAAATAAAAGTTGGTTTTAAGAATCTATAGAGGTGGATGGCATATAATTGATTTTTGGGATAGTGTGCGTTGAACAGTAAATCTTGTAATAATATATGAGGGTGGCAGATGACTGAATGGAGAGTGACAGTACTTGTAGACAACGTAATATTGATCTAAAATTCAATGTCAGTTAATAAAATATATACGAGGAATTTTTTCTTTGTTATATAATATGAAATATAAAGATCATATTTACATCAATTTACTAGGAAAATACTACATTTATATATAGTTTATATAATTCTCAGTAAACCCATTTTTCATATCACAGAGCATGGGCCATAAACCCCCAAATGTTATACTTGATCCTGCCTACCAAGAACTTCAATATTTTGTCTACTGAATAACCCTCTCGCCTGCCTATCCACACACACAAAAAGAATGTTATCAGAAAATAACATTAGCCCCATTGTTTTTTATCAACTCATTCCCACACCTAGGGTGAGGGTTATCTCTCTATCGAGGTGCCCACAATCCTGTCTTAATTCAAGCTTAGCTTCAGGACTCCACAATTCTATTGCAGGCGATTTTAAACGCTGCCAATATAGTCTAAAAAAGGTGCTGTATTTCGAGCAGGTCATAATAGGTCTTCCGTTTACCCGATCATCCAGGTAAACAAAAGTGATTTGTCGTTTTCCATTTATTCTTAATCATTAGGAAAACAACAGGTCTATCCAGTGACTTCATTTTCTTGTTTGGAACGATTGTACTCAAGATGGTACCACAAGATCACTGTTAATGAGCATAAGAAAAAACATTTCCAAAAAGAACAGCTAAGATGCAATAGCCTCTGCCAATCCAAAATCATCGATCAGTTTATATTTAACTTGCAATCCTCGAAGCTGCTCTTGGATCAAACGCAATCAAAGTGTTTCTATGGAAAATAAATGACAGGATCAGCTTGATTTTCAAATCACAGCTATCTCTTAAGTGAACATTTCACATACAATCTTCCCTGCAACAGCACCTAGTTATGCAAGCACGGCACTCCTGTAGGTTTAACTAGAAAAAATATTTAACCAAATCACATCACTTAAATTTTTCAATTTTCCTATTTAATACAAATTTATTGGAACAGAAGCCTAATCAGTTCCCGACTTGAAAGTGATCCAGGACGGATCAAAACATCGTCAAATCCTTTTTTCCCCCTGATGTGTGGGTTGGGTATCTAACTTTCAGCTATGTTATTGTCACTTAAGTTCTGCAACTAACTTAATATAAAGATGAACAAATAGCAACAACGTAATAAATGAAAATAAAGACTGTAGTTCTTGTTAGGCGCCTTCGTCAGTACTCACAGCAAGGTCCATCGTTGCGCTTAGAGAGAGTCGGGTCCCTGCAGGCGACCCTGGCCAGGGAACAGTCATTGCGGTACAGGACACTGTTGGAACCACAAACGGGCTTGACGGTATCCGGGCATTCGTCCGGACAGTCGCCTCCTCCTCCTGCAGGAAGACACACAACAGTTCAGGAGTTTCTTAGGGTGCAAGTAGATTGGGCATGTCCATGTGCTATGCACACAGTATGTAAACATGGATAAACATGCTTTCTGTACAACCAAATGGCTATACATTCTACCGATACTATCAGACGAATATACATGCCACCTGTAGGAATAAAGTATACATGCTGGTTGGTCAGTATGCTATTGTGGTGGCCTTATTATTCCTCCAGAGGTTGATAGGCCTTAAGCCTAATACTGGAACAAATACCGCATGCAATACTTTACCTGTATTTGTAACTGCTTCGAAAATTTCCTTGAGTTTATCCAGTTTTTCCGGGAGAAGACCTGGAGGGAGAGAAGAGAGGAAGGCTAGCTTAGTGGAGGGTTTTTAAGGCCTATCAACCTCTGGAGGGTAATTAAGGCCACCACAACAGCCTACTGACCAACCAACAAGTATACTTTAGTCCTGAACATAGTCCTGAACTAAAACTCTCAGTGTGTATACACCAAGAAACTGAATATACCTCTGTGCATATATTCCTCTTTGAGAGGACTGTGAGAGGCCTTTGTTGCCCATTTATTAGCTACTGAAGAAGTAGAGGGAGGACAATGTTAAACCTGCGTTAGATTCTAAGGGCGTTGGAGTGTTCAGCCACGACAGCTGGTTATAGTCTGAAGGTTCAGCCTCAATACATGGTTATAGTTCTCAATACATCCAACCACAACAGATGGCTATAGTTTCAAAATGCAGCCATAACAGATGGCTATAGACTCAAGAAGCAGCCACAACAGATGACTATAGTCTCAAGAAGCAGCCACAACAGATGACTATAGTCTCAAGAAGCAGCCACAACAGATGACTATAGTCTTAAGAAGCAGCCACAACAGATGACTATAGTCTCAAGAAGCAGCCACAACAGATGACTATAGTCTCAAGAAGCAGCCACAACAGATGACTATAGTCTCAAGAAGCAGCCACAACAGATGACTATAGTCTCAAGAAGCAGCCACAACAGATGACTATAGTCTTAAGAAGCAGCCACAACAGATGACTATAGTCTCAAGAAGCAGCCACAACAGATGACTATAGTCTCAAGAAGCAGCCACAACAGCTGACTATAGTCTCAAGAAGCAGCAACAACAGGTGACTGTAGTCCAAAAAAGCAGCAACAACAGAGGCTATAGCCTGAAGGTTCAGCTAAAATGAACCATTGATGAAATGTTATAATGACGCACATGTTTACAAAGCTCTGACAATCATAAAAGTATAAAACAATGTATCGAGCATTTACTAAAAAAATTATAAATGTGCTCTTATTTTTTAAGCGACAGTTATTTACACAAGATACCATATCTGAATAAGTAATAAATGACGCTAAAATGAAGCATCTAACACAAATGTTACAGCAATATTTGTGAGTTAAATTGAACTTAATATTAGGCTAGATTTTAACAATTAAGTTGACAATGTTACCATGTCACTGTTTATAAAGTGAATTAAATCCAACATATAATTTTGCAGAGTTGTTTAGGTATATCTTGATATTCTGTGTATATACACTTGAGTTTTCTTTAGTCCTGGACTATATTGAGGTTGAAAATAATTAATGACCTTTTAGAAGTTGGTGGGACTTGATCATTTCTCTCCCTCCTCCCTCCCCGGGCCTGAAGGTAATAGGTCTAAAGCCTAACACCAAACCACGCCTACATCCTTGGAAAGGGCATTTATGTATCCAAGGAGTGACCTTAGGTCAAGGATAGGTGTTATGGCCTGCTGTAGGCTAAACGTTATGCATTTAAGCCATGTTGTAAAGGGTTGAGGTTGTAGTGTTCCACGTCAAATTGTTTGGATATGTGTGATAATAGATATGATAGAATAGCTAGGAGGTTCAAGCACTTTGCCCCTAGAGTGTATTACTTAATGCAGTGTTGACTATTTTAATGTGTAATGTAAAATATGATTTGTGTACTGTGATATGTGGAGTTGTACTCATTGGGTTTGTGAGCCCCCTTGAGGGACTTGAAGTAGAGGAGCGTAGAAATAGCCTAAACTATTCTATCTTTTTTTTCAAATGTATCTTTTTGTCTCAATAAACGTACTTGAACTTGGGCTCCGACCGCGAGGCCCTGTGTGTTTGTATTTACTATTTGTGTTTGTAGAATCGAACTATTTAGCTCTTGGACCCCGCCTTTCTAGCCAATCTATTTGTCTCAATTATGTCTACTACATATATTTCTCTCTAACACACACATCTCCAGCAAGCAGACCGTAGAAGTTGTCTAACTCCCAGGTACCTATTTACTGCTAGGTGAACAGGAGGCATCAGGGTGACAGAAACTCGGCCCATTTGTTTCCGCTTACGCCGGAGATCGAACCCGGAACCTTAGAACCACGACCCCAGAACGCTGTCTACTCAGCCGTGAGGCCCGTAATGTGTGTGTGTGTGTTCTCGCCTAGTTATACTCACCTAGTCGTGCTTGCGGGGGATGAGATCTGGCTCCTTGGTCCCGCCTCTCAACTGTCAATCAACTGGTGTACAGGTTCCTGAGCCTATTGGGCTCTATCATATCTACATTTGAAACTGTGTATGGAGTCAGCCTCCACCACATCACTGCCTAATGTATTCCATCTGTTAACTACTCTGACACTGAAAAAGTTCTTTCTGACGTCTCTGTGGCTCATGTGGGTACTCAGTTTCCACCTGTGTCCCCTTGTTCGCGTACCTCCCGTGTTAAACAGTTTATCTTTATCTACCCATTCAATTCCTCTGAGAATTTTGTAGGTAGTGATCATGTCTCCCCGAGCTCTCCAGTCTTCCAGCGACATGGGTGCATTTCATGGAGCCTTTCCTAGTAACTCATGCCTCTTAGTTCTGGGACTAGCCTAGTGGCAGACCTCTAACCTTTTTCCAGTTTCGTCTTGTACTTGACAAGGTACGGGCTCCATGCTGGGGCCGCATACTCCAGGATTGGTCTTAAATATGTGGTGTACAAGATTCTGAATGATTCCTTACACAGGTTCCTGAAGGCTGTTCTGATGTTAGCCAGCCTCGCATACGCTGCTAATGTTATTCTTTTGATGTGGGCTTCAGGAGACAGGTTTGGTGTGATGTCAACTCCTAGATCTTTCTCTCTGTCCGTTTTATGAAGGATTTCATATCCCATTCGGTATTCTGTGTCTGGCCTCCTGTTTTCACCGCCTAGTTGCATTACTTTACATTTGCTTGGGTTAAACTTTAGTAGTAACTTTAGAATGGTTTTGTTGGGCCATTCTTTCAGTTTGTCTAGGTCATCTTGTAGCCTCATAGGTCTGGTTAACATTGATTAAGACTGATGTAAACCTGTTAGGTCAGGTATTATTGTAACAATTTATGACACTTTGTTGCGGTAATCGTTTCTGATTTTGACAACGATCATGACTTTAAATTGATAAATGTAGCTTCTAAATCTAATTCAAATTCTTGAGTTTACAGTTTATCATTACAGACATCGCTTGTTATTAATGACTTTCTCTTAGGTAAACAATTTACTGTAAATCTGTGTAAACTGAACTACAAATATACAAAAACAAGCACTGATAGATAATGTATATATCTATCTATCTATCCAGCTAAACATGGCTTGGGAAAGCCGCTGTAATACACCCAATGTGTATATATGTTCACAGGTGTACATCCTCAGGATGTAGACACGTTCATAGGTGACAAACACAGGATGTACACACACGCTTACATGTGCACATGCTCACGATGTACACACACACGCTTACATGTGCACATGCTCACGATGTACACACAAGCTTGCATGTGCACATGCTCAGGATGTACACACGTGATCATAGG
>WNGS01162647.1:8125039-8181675 GCA_020271785.1 Procambarus virginalis
CTGCCTTAAGCAACAACGTTGTTTTTTGGGTTTGAATCTTTAAATAGAAGTGCGAGGCTATTCTTATTGTCCAGAATGTTCTATATGCAGAGGCCTCGGACAAAACAGTATTGTCCGAGGCTTCTGTGAGTCAAACTAGATAACGGGATGAGTTATGGAAAAAGGCTTCGGTGAGTTAAAAGATTCTATTTCATATGTCTTGGATGTAGCTAGTATATTACAGCCACTAAATTAGATTAGTGACTGGTCAGAAAGCATATGCTTTAGACTTGAACTTTGTCTAGAACTTAAAACTTACTGTATGCACGAAGAAGCGGAATATATTATTGTTATAAAATCTTAGCTTAAAAAATTAGTTTGTTTTTATTTACAAAGATTCAATGATTTAACAAATAATACTTAGTTAATATATCTTGCATAATGCGTAGTTGATGCTGAAGAGTAGTTTGTGCTAAAAAGGCATACATTTGTTTGCATATTAAGACTGGGATATAGTTATTTAGTTCTGCGATCTTTAGTTATTAGTATATATGTCATGACTAGTATTTAAGGAGTAACGCTAAAGGCTTTCCATGTCAGCTGATCTACACGTGGTGTGGTTGAAGCTTATTAAGACCTCAAATGGACCACAAGGAGAGTGACCAAAGGACCTAAGCTCAACCCCGCAAGCACAACTAGATGCGTACCAGGGACGGACCGGCATTATAGGGACCAGCTGCACGTCTGAGACCTCAACTGGACCACTGTAGAAACCAGGTTTAAGACTACAGATGGACCACACTAGGAGCCAGCTGTGTTTGACCCCATCTGGTCCACACTGGGTATAAGCCAGTCACCGCTCAAGAGCCGTATGAGCGTGAGGGCATTGTTACCCCACTACTGTGTGAGGGCTACAACTCTTGACTTTCACTGGTGCTTTGTGGTGGCGAGTCCGCTCGACCTTGATCCTGTCTCGCTGGAAAACTCGTCCCTCTCAACAAATACGTCTAATTCTGGACGTTATGGTCTACAGCGCCGGTATGGCTCGCAAAATTCTACGTTTTCTATATGTCGGTAGGGTTATGTGGGTCGTTTTGGTTCACACATTATGTGTCAATTATTGTAGGTTTATGCTTATTAGGTTAGAACATTTTTTTGTTCTAAACTAACAATTACACACGTGTTACTAAGGTTCTAACCATACTTACAAACACACGTGTGTGTGTGTGTGTGTGTGTGTGTGGTGTGTGTGTGTGTGGTGTGTGTGTGTGTGTGTGTGTGTGTGTGTGTGTGTGTTTGTAATAGAGTATGTATTAGATATGATAAAGAAAATAGATCCGGAATCAATACACACACACACACCACACTGAACACCGCAGACGAGAGAAGTAACATAAAGGGGACATGATCATTACATACAAGACACCGGAGAGAATATATAAGATTGAACAAAGACAGCCTATTTTAAATCTAGGTAAAACAAGTCAAGAGGACGAAGATGAAAGCTGGAAACGCAAATGAGTTAAAACAAAAAATTCACATAAAGGGTTAACGCCACCTCCATCCACAAAAGGTTATTCGACAAAGAAATTAAGCATAAAAAAATAGCTTAAAGAAGATGCGTCAATGATTCCAGTCACCCGGGCTGTATGGGTCTCGAACCGTGGACCCATTTTTATACAACAATGACAACCAATATATATATAAACAATTGTCAAGCCTATCATTGCCAGAACCACCTCTCGTGATATGATATTTCGCATCCCAGGAAGGTCTAGCCCGGGATATATTTACCCGGAGAGAATATATGTATTTCTGTATGATTTGATATTTTTTTTTCCAGGATGATGGTGATTGACAGATTCCGCCCCAAGCCTCTTCTCGGGGCGTTGGATGTTAATGGATAGATGGATGGACGGGGGGCTGGGGGGGGGTTCAAGGGTATTCAAACAATGATAACTTGAGTTTGTTGATTTTTCTGTGTATGTTTCTTATATATATATATATATATATATATATATATATATATATATATATATAATATATATATATATATATATATAAAAGAAGAAAGTTATATATATACTTGAAAGTTCCAAATTCCCTTGCTGGGACTAGAATCTCCGCCCGAGTAATGCAAAGCCGGGTGTTGTACCACTGTACAAAGCCGGGTGTTGTACCACTGTACAAAGCCGGGTGTTGTACCACTGTACCATCACTATACAAAGCNCATCTACCTTAGCTAGCTGAGGAAGCTGAAGTGTGTCTTTACTAGCATCTACGCAGTAATGCAGAATAATGATGTCTCGTCTCTGATCTCTGTTCTTCGGGCTCACCATAGCCCGTGCTACTTGTGACTTTTTGTTTCCAGTAGTGAATCTTTTAACAACTGAGGACTAATAAAACATCAGATCTCTGATGTTATCACATCACCTTACTTCTATACTTGATTATCCCTTCCACGTGTATATTAAACCCAGAATCGTATCATTAACTGAAGATCGTTCGCTACTCACTGAAATTTGTGGACAAATTAAATGAAATTTTATTTGAAATATGAAATATATTTGAAAATGGCGAGATATATATAATTCCTTCACGTGTACCATCGACGACTCGAACTAACGAGCGCCGAGTGCAAGAGAGCAGCTCTACCTGACCTTACTACGAATATCCACAATAAGAGACGGTATTGTTTAATAATCACTGACCAACTCAAACTCAAAAATACAATTATTATTAATCCGGAGGACAGCAAACCTTGTCTAACACTGTTATCTAATTTTTACATAATTAAATATAAATTTACAAGATCAGCAGAGAAAACGGATATGAAAATATGTGAGAGGGATACTTAATCAAATGTCGTGAATAGACAAAACATATTTGGAACATCTATTTAATATTTTAACAATATTTCCATGATAGGTGTTAGGATGGAAGAGTTCCTTTTAACAGGTGTTGAACAGGAAGAAGGACGAGGGAGAATGTTGCTGGCTTAACAGCACGACCTTCCTACGTGCAGCATTTTCAGAAGATAACAGCTCGTGTGTGTGTACCTGGCAGCCTTGGAGGTTCTGCTGTACCTCTTGTACCACAGCTTAGTTACTGCTGCCGTACCTCTTGTACCACAGCTTAGTTACTGATGCTGTACCTCTTGTACCACAGCTTAGTTACTGATGCTGTACCTCTTGTACCACAGCTTACTTACTGATGCTGTACCTCTTGTACCACGGCTTAGTTACTGCTGCTGTACCTCTTGTACCACAGCTTAGTTACTGATGCTGTACCTCTTGTACCACAGCTTAGTTACTGATGATGTACCTCTTGTACCACGGCTTAGTTACTGCTGCTGTACCTCTTGTACCACGGCTTAGTTACTGCTGCTGTACCTCTTGTACCACAGCTTAGTTACTGATGCTGTACCTCTTGTACCACAGCTTAGTTACTGATGCTGTACCTCTTGTACCACTGCTTAGTTACTGGTGCTGTACCTCTTGTACCACAGCTTAGTTACTGATGCTGTACCTCTTGTACCACAGCTTAGTTACTGTGCTGTACCTCTTGTACCACAGCTTAGTTACTGATGCTGTACCTCTTGTACCACAGCTTAGTTACTGGTGCTGTACTGGTTACTGGTCATTCAAGCTATATCGCCGTGGATCTTAGCGAAATGAACACTACCTTTCTTTGCGTTGATTGCGGTAATAGTTTTGTTCACTTTGCGTTTAAGGTCTTCCAAAGGTCTTCAATTCATCAGTCCGTAAGGTAACATGTATCTACAGATAGACGGAGTGGCAATGGTCTTCCCCTTATCTTGAGATTTCGTTTTTTTTTTTTTTTTTTTTTTTAGTGTCCCCGCGGCCCGGTCCTCGACCAGGCCTCCACCCCCAGGAAGCAGCCCGTGACAGCTGACTAACACCCAGGTACCTATTTTACTGCTAGGTAACAGGGGCATAGGGTGAAAGAAACTCTGCCCATTGTTTCTCGCCGGTGCCTGGGATCGAACCCAGGACCACAGGATCACAAGTCCAGCGTGCTGTCGCCTCGGCCGACCTGCTCCCATAGATCCTTCCAAGATCAAATTACTGACCTTCCCTAGGATGCAACCCCCACATCAGTTGACCTAACTCCCGGAAACCTATTTACTGCTAGGTGAACAGCGGCATTAGGTGAAAGGAAACGTGCCCAACCATTTCCTGTCCCGCCTCGGAATCGATTTCTGGATTCCCTATTCGGAGTAGAGAACGAAGCCGTCTGTGCTATTGAGACCCCTAGCCCGTCCTTGATCCTTATCAAACGATCGGTCCGTCCTGGACCCCTTGTATAATAATTATTATGTATGGGTCCAGGACGGACCCTTGCCAAGGGATCCTTATGAAGTGATCGGTCTATCCCGGACCTTATCAAGTTATTGGTCCGTCCTGCACCCTTATCATAACCAGTTTAATGATGAATATGAAATATGCATCAGACGAAGATGCATCTTCGACAAGCCGCCGGTTTCCTGTCCTTTTCGAGGCCTTTAAGGTAGGTGGCCCACAGGTAAATTAGGTATACATTTGTATATTTCTCCATTTCTCTGCATGCTTACCTAGGAAAATTTTAAGTTATCCCTCAAAATATTACCCATTCCAAATTTTTTTTATAGAAATGAGAACCTAGGGAGAAGGGTATAACTTAAACAATAATACAAATTTTGGAGCTCTGTACATGCAAAAGGGTTTATCTTTATGTCAAAAAATTTGGGCGTTATCTGATCAGTCAGATACAATTGGTCTGACTGCGGGTTGAACAAATGATATGGTTATTTATTTTAATTCAAAATTTTAGTTTTGGTTTCTAGTGTGATAAATAATAATGTTGTTAAAGATTCGCTACCTGGAACAAAATGTTTCAGGTAGCACGGGCTATGGTGAGCCCGTAGTGACTTTGATAAATAATAACATTAAATTTTTATTATAATTTAATTTACTGAAGATCTTAGTTCATGAGAGATTATTATATAACAGCTGTTGCTTATTTTAAAAGATAACTCATTTTTTTTTTACAATAACAAAATATTAAAAATATATTCTTTTCAATCAACTAATAATAATTTAAGTATCTATAATTAATTTTGTCAGGAGACAAGCAGTCATTGTGTATTTGTGTGTATATATATATATATATATATATATATATATATATATATATATATATATATATATATATATATATATTAATATAATATAATCCCTCCAGAGGTTATTGTTGTTTTAGATTCATCTACTTGGAACAGAAGTTGTAAGAAGCATGGGTTATGGTGAGCCCGTAGTGGACTTGTGGATTTGGTTGATAGGCCTTAATAACCCTCCAGAGGTTGATAGGCCTTAAGTCCAACACCAAAACCAAACCCAGATGGTATCTGTTTATTACAAACGATGATCAAACATGATAATTACATGAGATTTTTAAGCCAAAATGATATAAATTGTCAGAAAGTATCTTTTTCTTAGCTGTTCATTACTTATTTTTCTTTCGACGTTTCAAGAATTGCTGAAGAAAAACTACATTATACATATTATTCTTTATGCAAAACTTTACAAAAAAATGTATCAGAGAAAAAACCTTTAATTTAGGTCCAAATGTCCGTCTATATACTAGACATCAGTCGGAATTTATATGTAAATAGTGTGATCAATACATATTGTTTATGTTATTTATTTACTGCATGCCACGTCGAATCTTAGAAAACACAGATGAATGGTATACGGACAAGAACATGTGGGTGGGTGACAGAATTGGAATCGTTTTGGTCTGAAGAATATCTGGGCCAGGAACAATATGGGAGAAACAATGAAATCTGTGAACATTCGTTAACACCTTACAACTAAATTATTCCAATGTCATATACGTTTCTCTGTGACAAATGACCATCGCAAAGGTGTACATAATGGACTGCCTGATACTCATGGCTTTCCTATTCCTCCCTATTATGTCATGCATGGTAACCTCATGGTAACTTAGTTTCATGTAATATGGCAGAAGTAACCCCCCCCCTGGTTATGGTAACTATTTTAGCACAATAACTTTGAAATTTCAGTTACTTATACTGTGATAAATCTAATGTCGGTATATATATATATATATATATATATATATATATATATATATATATATATATATATATATATATATTCATTATTATATATATATATATATTCATTATTATATATACATTATATATATATATATATATATATATATATATATATATATATATATATATATATATATATATATATAATGTAAGGTGTGTATACATGGATGATCTCAAGCTGCTGAGTTCAAGTATATTTCTGGTAGTTATCTGGTCTGGCTGTTTATGGGATAACAATACTAATAGCAAAATATTATAAGATATATAGATTTGCGTATATCACAGACGGAGTAAGCAGCGTGTGTGGGGTAACTGCAGTATCCATAGGCCATACGAACTGGCCGTGATGGATCTTTTATATATATACAACCAGCAAAGATAATTCTGCTTCTGATGACGCCGAAGATGGCTACCTCCTGGTCTCTTGCACCTATCATTGAAGATAAAACAATGTACACAGTCCCCTGACGGAGATAGGAAACATGCGGCTCTTGCTGTCTAAAATGGAGGGAGGTAGCCAAGGTGGGGAAACGCCACGTCCTCAGTATCGGAATCGTCCTCTGATGATGATGATGATAATTCCAGAAGTGTTATTGATGAATCTGCAAGTTAAAATAACGTATCTGAGTAATGTCAAACTGACGCATTACAAAGATTTAATGGGGAAGTAAAGCAATGATGCAAGACTGCAAAAATATGATTTACAAAAAGAGATTATAAAAATCTCAATGAGAGGACTTAAGCGAGAGGAAGTCCTAGAAATGGAACAAGTCCAATGGTGATGCACAGAGGCAGAGAAGAAAAACCATCAAACGGAATGAATAGTTGATCCGAAAAATGATTACTGGAATTCACAATAAGCAAGTTTAAGGTGATGAAGATTGATGATAGGAGACCTGAAGGACGGTACACAATAAGGGAAGCAACCAACCTCCTTAAAACAGCAAGGGTACAAGGCTAAAGAATAAAAAAAATAGAAAACGTCTTCACAAAAATACGTCCAGGGATATACACTAAACTGAAGTACATTAAAATGGCCTTCAGGAACTATAGTTATGAAAGATTAAAGAGCGTAGCGATGACATAGATACAAAACTTTTCTCAAGTCTAAGGTAAGGCGGTCTTCGACTCACCACAAGGGCCGTCCTTCACATAAGCGATGGTGGCGAAAGGGTTGAGACAGTCGGCGTGTTCCAAGAGACAGCGACTGTTGTAGGTCTCTCCGTCACTGCCACACACCAGAGCCACACCGCCGTCACATCTTCTGTCACACACTGGACCTCGGGGCAGGGCGGCCACTGTGGAAAGGGAGGATTAGGTAGACAGACACTGGAACAGGACGCGGCAAAATACGAAGATGGATACTCAAAACACTCAGTGATACAGTGATGGAGAAGACACATTGGTCCACTGGTAGGTTAGGATAGGACACTAGTACGACAGTTTCTTGACGTTGAAAATGCTTGTGATAACGGCCGGCACACAGATCCATAGAAATGATCATGAGAGAATCAGGATGCAACCTCACAACAGTTGCAGGCGATGAGTCACAATAACGTGGCTAAAGTATGTTGACCAGACCACACACTAGAAGGTGAAGGGACGACGACGTTTCGGTCTCTCCTGGACCATTCTCAAGTCGATTCTGAAGTCAAGTCACAATCGACTTGAGAATGGTCCAGGACGGACCGAAACGTCGTCGTCCCTTCACCTTCTAGTGTGTGGTCTGGTCAACTCACAACAGTTACCTATTGTCTTATAGTTGAACAGAAACATCAGGTGTAAGAAAACGTGATGCTATACTGACTACAGGGAGTGAGTACGATATTGCACTCATTAATGAAAACAAATGGCTAACGTCACAAATCATAATATATAACCTGAAGTAATTCCCACCGTTACCACCTTGTGATGCACGCAGTCAAGCTAACAACGAGGACACACTCAACACGCATACATCAACCTGTCCTCTTAAAAAGAACGTCGCTTTTGGCCGTTTGCCCGTATGGCCGAATTTGGACGTAATTTGAAAATGAAAAAAAATGAAAATAAATTTGGTATTTTTTTTTTCAACAACAGTATGTTAAGGGTCCTCTGATAGGTTAGGTGGGCAGGAAATTCTCATAAAGTTTCAAAACGTTATGATAAACGTTAATTTAAAGTGTCCTCTCATAACCTCTGCGCGTACGCCGGACGACTCAAATAGAAAACGGAACAGAACGTCACTTTTGTGAGTCGATTTCATTTCAGATTACGTCCAAATTTGGCCATAGCGCGCATACCAGCCAAAAGTGACGTTATTTTTAAGAGGACGAGTTGCATACACATAGCACTGAATTATCCAACCGGCACCGAAATATAAACCTGAGACCTAAATTAACATAATTGCCAAAACAAAAATGAATTTATGACATACGACAAGTCAAAATGTACACGGGACACTTACCGCAGGGTCCATCGAAAGCCTTTTTGATTATATCATCTCCCGCTGACCGTCTCCTGCAGCTAGTTTCTTCCAGGACGCAATGGCTGTCATACGTCAAGTTGTCGGTACCGCAGACAGGAGAGTAATCTTCGGTACACTGCTCCGGGCACGGGGACGTAGAGGCGCTGTAGGATACGCCCAGAGACGCCAGAAGGGGAGACTCAACTGGCACGGATGGGGATGGAATGGTTTCTGATGGCGAGTCTATGGGTGCTGCTGGCGACTGATCAGAAACAGATGGTACTGCAAGGTCTCCATTGCCTTCATCCTCTGCTCAGTCAAGTGGGGTTGGATTGTTTCAAGGCTTGGCTTATTCAGAATGTTGTAGTTTGTGTTGGGTCAATGAAATCAGGTTGAGATTAAGCTGTTTTTGATGTTGTTTTTAGATCCAGCCACACGGGAGCTAAACCCCCGTGCAGCACGGGCTATAGTGAGCCCGTAGTTTCAGATTAAGCATGTGTACAACCTCAACAGCAAATGTGTGAGCCTAAATTGTTTATAATACAAAAAACTAATGCTATATATATATATATATATATATATATATATATATATATATATATATATATATATATATATATATATATATATATATATATATATATATATGTATATATATATATATATATATATATATATATATATATATATATATACCGTCTTCATTAGTTACATACGAACACGTAGCATTAGTCGGAGAAAGTCTTAATAGTGTGTTATAACAAATATCAGCAGAAGAAAATAACATTTTGATGTCGGTGATATTTGAATGTACAAATGAAATGTCGCACCATTGTTCATCTTTGTGATGTGCAACTGATCCTTAATATCTATCTATTGTTCTCTCTCCCTCGTACTCACCACAGCGCCCCTCGTGGATGATGTAGATACCCTTCTCGCCTTCTTCCCATCTCTTGCAGTTGACAACATCCAAAAGACATTCATTGTTGTACGTGTTGCCGTCACTGCCGCAGACCGGAAGGTATATTTTCGTGCACTGCTCTCGACAGGCTGTTGCTTTATCAACTTCAACTGGTGACTTGATGTCATCTTGAGAAAAATAATTTAAACAGTTATTTATATTAAATTATAATAAAAATCTTCACGTAACATTTGTGACATGATCTAATTTTAGCATAAAAATTAGGTAATACAAATTTAATTTAATATATAATAATTATTCTCCTGGTTGCTACATATCCTCTAGAAACAGTGTACCTATTATAGTACAATGTTCAACCTCAATATTACGCCAACCCATCCTCCAAATCAGATAGTACCGTTGTTGTTGTTGTTGTTAAAGATTTGCTGCCTGGAACAAAGTTCCAAGTAGCACGGGCTATGGTGAGCCCGTAACAGATAGTACCGTTCGTAACTATGTGAACCATAGTACATATATTGACGTAATGGACAATTAGATAGTAGAATTTGGTACTATTCACTTTATAGAGTCCGGAAAAAATAAAGCCAAGACCGAACTTAAATATTCTTAGGCCTAGTATAGCACATATATATACTATATTAGGCTTCAGATAACGTGTATTAGGCCTAGGATGGTTAGGTTAGGGTTTTATTAGCAACATAAATACAAAATCTTTTCTGTTTTTTCCAAATTCAACAGTACCAAATTCTACTTTCTGATTGTCCATTACGTCAATATACGAAGTAGGCCTGACAGCTGAGTGGACAGCGTTTCGGATTCGTAGTCCTGAGGTTCCGGGTTCGATCCCCGGTGGAAGCGAAAACAAATGGGCAGAGTTTCTTTCACAATGATGCCCCCTGTTACCTAGCAGTAAATAGGTACCTTAGACAGCTGCTACGGGCTGCTTCCTGGGGGATGTGTAATAAAAAGGAGGCTTGGTCGAGGACCGGGCCGCGGGAACGCTAAGCCCCGAAATCATCTCAAGCTAACCTCAAGATAGGTCCACATCGTTAATGTAAGTACCATATCACTAAACAGGAGACGGGCTGCATTCTGGAGTGCCGAATACTTTATGGACTACAATCAACAAATCGTTGAAATTGAAATTGAAATAAGTTTATTGAGGTAAAATACACACAAAGGGATGAGGTAGCTATTAACAAATCGTTTGGATGTTAATGTAAAATTTGTTTGACCCTGTTGGACCAGACACTAATTATTCGATGTAAATTGCTCTAATTTTGACCACAGATAGTTTATTATTCAGCTGCACTCATCCTTGGAGCAAACCAAGCTTCACAATGACACATACAAACACACAAAAGAGGGGCTTGTATGCTGGGCTATTTATCCTCTGAGTGGACTCACCGCCATTGAAGCATGTACAATACCCCCTTTAATAATATAACCTGCTGGGTTGTTCATCCTGTCACTGGTATCTAGACGCTGTTGGGACTCGAACGATTGTCACGGAAGGGTATGAATACTAATGAACCCTGAAGCTTAAGTTATGTTGCGAGTGCATAGTAGGGAAGTCTTTATAATTGATCCTTACTCAAATATCGTGGGATTTACGATACTAAACAAATTTGTGTGGTTTCTTTGGTTTGGTGTTGGGCTTAAGGTCTGCCATCCTCTGGAGGGTTATTAAGTCCACCACAACAGCTTACTGACTAACCGGCAAATATACTATAGTCCAGGACTAAAGTAAACTGTGTATACACCGAGAATTTGATGTATACCTCTCGATGTATATCCCTGTGTCCTGACGGTTCTTAGGTGGGAATAAGTGTTAGGTGTTATAAGTGTTCCTTAGGTGTTATAGATGTTTCTTGGGTGTTATAGGTGATTCTTAGATGTTTCTTGGGTGTTATAGGTGATTCTTAGATGTTTCTTAGGTGTTACAAATGTTTGTTATATGATACTGATGATGATCTCTCATACTGTAGTCTCCAGCTCTGCAGGCCAGGCATCTCAGCCATACTGATTCTTTATAGGTACTGGTAATCAAGACCACTCCTTGCTATTATGCAGTCTTACCCTCAATCACCTCCTGCTAGCTCAATCACGGGTGAGGTTATAGGCTGCAACAGTTGTAGTGCAGTTATATCAGATGTGACTTTCCATATTGTCATTGGATCTTGCAATCCTGATTCTTCAGGTCATTATACTGCAGGAGCTGTTTATTACTTGTCACTCCACTTGTGTATGCATTCTTCAGTCATGCTTTTGAGATCTTTGTCTGCGGCAGGTCGTACTCTGCTGCTCTCAGCTATCTGTATTGCTCCTTAAACTTGCCTTGAAGGAGTATCACTGGAACGCGTGAAGTCAAGCCATTATCTTCATCTTCGCTTCCCAGGCTACGTGACTACGTGTTTACAAAAACTGTCGTTTTTTTTTCCGATGGATGTGTGTAGATCTTAACAAAAGACTAAAGAGCATTTTTTCGCCCCACTTTATATTTTAGGTTGGTCATGTGGGTCTCTCAGACACAACCCTAGACCGTTGAACGAACCCTCAACAGGTGCAAAAGTTTAACATAGACAATATAAAACAAAAGTTATATCAAACACCCAACTCACGAATCTGGGAAAAAAAACTAACGTTTCGATCCGTCATGGATCAATATCAGGTCAATAATGGTCCGGGACGGACCAAAAAATGGCCAATTCTTTTATTTGTATGGATCTGGGTGTTTAATTTTCAACCACTTTTTTGTCTTATTGTCAGCATAAGATATTGCCTTTTCATTTTGGAGGACACATCTCTCGAGGACTCACCACAAGAGCCGCCGCTGACGATGTAGATCCCCTGGCCGCCGTCCTCCCGGCGCCTGCAGCTGGCTACGTCCAAGATGCACTCGTTCTCATAGGTGACGCCATCAGAGCCACACACGGGCTCCTGAAGGTTCGTGCAGTCACTGCGGCAGGAGGTGGTGGAGGTGCGCACTGGGGGAATGTAACCCGGAACTTCCTCTAGCTTAGTACCTTCCTCAGCAACTCCTGTAGAAGAGGACGTTATCTCCTCCCCTTTGTCGTCTTCTACTACTGGGACTCCTTCAGGAAAAGAGTAATTCACACAATATTTGTTAACGACTGCGGGATAATAAACAAACCACTCAATATGGATTTTCACGCTAAAAACATAAACACCATTTACATTGAAACTGTGTGAAATTTCGCCACAGAGCGGCCACTGTGAGAACACTTCTCCTTTAGAGAATAAACATAATTAAAAAAAACTTTCAGGGCACAACATTATCAAGAATACAAAGAGAGGTACAGGAGAGAGAGGAGAGTTTTTACGGGCTATTCATGC
The DNA here is from genome assembly GCA_020271785.1 of Procambarus virginalis. Taxonomy (NCBI): domain Eukaryota; kingdom Metazoa; phylum Arthropoda; class Malacostraca; order Decapoda; family Cambaridae; genus Procambarus; species Procambarus virginalis. Next base: position 8,137,886 of record WNGS01162647.1, read on the forward strand.
CCGTGCCACTTCTTGGGTGGCTTAATCTTCATCAATCAGAGAAGTGTTAGTACCTCAGTCGAACGAGAAAGAGCGAGACAACACCATAGTATCCTTAAAGTTTACACAATAATACTACAGAAGTTTACACAATAATACCATGAGAGTTAACACAAAAACCGAACTTGAACTACACACACATCATGAGGTGAACGTCTGAATAAAAACGCGAAAAGCTGAACAGTAAACTCCCACGGAGGGTTCACATCATAACAGGGAGAAGGAAAGGCAGGAGAAGGGGGATCTCAAATAAAAAGTTGAAAATATATTACAGTTACCCCCTGTTGAAGTATGTATGCCCGCAATTCCTCACAAAGTGCGCGTATCATAGGGATGCTGCCTGTTATTTAATCTTCACAAATATAGCTAATGTGAGATTTTAATGAGTAACGGTCTCATGTAGAGTAACAGTATGTTACAGTGTTCTAACAATTGATGTCTGGATATAATTGCCATTCCCCCAATTAACTTCTAATCCAATATGAATTTCAATTCCAACTTATTAATCTTGCCAGTCATTAGTAGTTTTTCACACACTTTTCCGAGTCTCTCAGAATGGTATAACTCACACAATGTTCCAAGCTGAAGAGTGTACCAAGTTCAGAACAGAGATCACTGCCAGTCACTCACCACAGCGGCCGTCAGACACAGCCACGACGCCGGTCCCTCCAGCTTCTCTGCTCCTACAGTCTGCGATCTCCAGTAAACACAGGTTGTTGTAGGAGACGCCGTCGCTGCCGCACACAGGCGTGAAGATCCTGGTGCACTGCTCAGGGCAGGAGGAGGCAGGGGCTTGGGTGACCCTGGTGTCCACCTTCGGGTCGCTATGGACCCCTGGCACTTGTCCTGATGGCTCCTGTCCCGAGACGATCGGTCCCTCTGGGGAACAGTATCTAGGTCAAGACATCTAAGAATACAATTAACATTGTCATTTACATAAAGCAAACCAAAACAACAGTTGAGGTACAATAACCACTGGAATACTTACTAAAAAAATGCAAACAATTATCTTAAAACATTTTCGAACACAATTACGCCGGAAAAGCAGATAACGCAAACAACGATCCTCTCTCGCCCTGGAACCAGGTGCCACACAAGAGACAATGTACAGGCTCTGCAGCCCTCTAGCACTACGACACAACACAATTACTTTAAAGCTCAACAATGATGCTCTACTTAAATTATTACTGCAGATATATATTTATTAATGAATACGCCTTTGTGTGTCTCTCACTTTGACATTATTGAGCTCACTTCACCTTCCTCTACCTCTGTAGATGCAAGTCATCTTCATCTACCATGAAAGCATGGGTCCAAATCACTAGGACGGTCAGGAATTGAACCCCGACCTGCCAGAGGCGAAGCCGTTGATGTTCCGTCAAGTCCTGCACTCACGGAAAGCCAAACTGTGTTGACGATGGTCGTCCCTCTCTCACCTTCCCGAGGAGGCAACAAACCACAGGACCTCGAATTCATTAACGACTGTTCAAATGAGTTCCAGTGGGTGACGTTGGACTGTAAGAAGCACGTCCCTCGCGTCTTGGGGCTTCTCAAGAAATATGAGAGAAAGGGCAATAAACACAGACAATAACAGACTGAAACACACTCACCGCAGAAACTGGAGTCCCTCTCCTGGACCCCTGTGCCTCCCGACTCCCTGTTATAACAGTCAGCGAGCAACAGTAAACAGAGGTTGGTGTAGGTGTGGCCGTTGCTGCCACACGCCGGCGTCACCTCCTGCGTGCAGTTGTCGATGCACTGCGGCACGAACACCCGAATGTCGACAATGCCCGGCAGGAGTTCAGACCCTTCTGGTTCACCTGCAGAAGATGTAGCGTCGACGGGGGAAGCTCCGCTAGCTGGGGGAAGAGCGTCGACCTGGACTCCGTCAGCTATTACAGCAGATTGAAAAAAATAGTTTACAAACGTGTCATTGACTAGTAAAATGGCTGATAACTGATTGTCAAATTCCCCGAATCTCCAGTGCATCAAGTTCTGAGGAACCTACAGCAACTGTCTTTTAATACTCTTGCAAACTTTAATCAAGAATGTGTGATTTGTGACCTAATACCTAAAACTATAGTATATTATGTAGAGGAACCACAAACACGTGCGAGTGCTCAAAGAGTCCACTCGAATCAGCGTAATTATGAGGGATGTGGTTTGTTGAAACCTGACAGTTGTATAACACAAGGGATGTTCCAAGCTGAAGAGTGTACCAAGTTCAGAACAGAGAACACTGCCAGTCACTCACCACAGCGGCCGTCAGACACAGCCACGACGCCGGTCCCTCCAGCTTCTCTGCTCCTACAGTCTGCGATCTCCAGTAAACACAGGTTGTTGTAGGAGACGCCGTCGCTGCCGCACACGGGCGTGAAGATCCTGGTGCACTGCTCAGGGCAGGAGGAGGGAGGGGCTTGGGTGACCCTGGTGTCCACCTTGGGGTCGCTAGGGGCCCCTGGCACCTGTCCTGATGGCTTTTGTCCCGAGACGATTGGTCCTTCTGCGGAACAGTATCTAGGTTAAACACTTGTTGGAATAAGATAACGTTTTCAGTTTCATGATATATATAGCATCAAAGCATGTTGGAAAACTGACCTGTTTTTTCTGCAGACATTAATATACATATATTAGTAAACATGACCCCCCCATCATATATTTAATTTCTTGGGTTTGGTTTCTCGACGGTGCAGTGTTCATAGCCTATTCTTGTCACGTATTTCCAAGTCTTCATAAAGAACATGTATTTTAACAACATTACATATAAGACCACTGCCACTAGCTTCTCAGCATAGTCAGTGTCTTACAAATATATAATATTTTTCAGTAACAATTTACACCTTAAAGTATACTAAGCATTAAACCCAATAACTCTGATTACTCAACACAAAACCTAAAGGTTTTAATAGAATTTTTTTTAGCTTGTTCATCTTTAGCAAAATAATTTTAAAACTATTTATCACGTTATAAATTTATCTAAAAAAAATTTTAAACGAATATATTTTTTGTTACAAGTGTATATTAAAAGTTAGCCCTAATCCCTGAAAGCTATAACACATGTACAAGACAAATGCTCACCACAGGCGCCGTCGTATGCGAGGGCGACGCCGCTGCCGCCGGCCTCCAGACTCTTGCAGTGGGCCACCCCCAGGATACACGGGTTGTTGTAGGTGACGCCGTCGCTGCCACACACGGGAATGTAGATCTTCTGGCAGCTCCTATTGCAGGAGGACGCTGGAGCTCCTCCAGCAGGAGAAACGGGAGCCTCAACTCCGGGTCCAACAGGATCTACAGCTACAGGTCCAATGGCTCCAGTCCCGAGACAACGGTTCCCTCTGGGGAACAGATCTAGGTTCAAGACATCTAAGAATACAATTAACATTGTCATTTACATAAAGCAAACCAAAACAACAGATGAGGTACATTAACCATTGGAATACTTACTAAAAAATGCAAACAATTATCTTAAAACATTTTCGAATACAATTACGCCGGAAAAGCAGATAACGCAAACAACGGTCCTCTCTCGCCCTGGAACCAGGCGCCACACAAGAGACAATGTACAGGCTCTGCAGCCCTCTAGCACTACGACACAACACAATTACTTTAAAGCTCAACAATGATGCTCTACTTAAATTATTACTGCAGATATATATTTATTAATGAATACGCCTTTGTGTGTCTCTCACTTTGACATTATTGAGCTCACTTCACCTTCCTCTACCTCTGTAGATGCAAGTCATCTTCATCTACCATGAAAGCATGGTCCAAATCACTAGGACGGTCAGGAATTGAACCCCGACCTGCCAGAGGCGAAGCCGTTGATGTTCCGTCAAGTCCTGCACTCACGGAAAGCCAAACTGTGTTGACGATGGTCGTCCCTCTCTCACCTTCCCGAGGAGGCAACAAACCACAGGACCTCGAATTCATTAACGACTGTTCAAATGAGTTCCAGTGGGTGACGTTGGACTGTAAGAAGCACGTCCCTCGCGTCTTGGGGCTTCTCAAGAATATGAGAGAAAGGGCAATAAACACAGACAATAACAGACTGAAACACACTCACCGCAGAAACTGAAGTCTCTCTCCTGGACCCCTGTGCCTCCCGACTCCCTGTTATAACAGTCAGCGAGCAACAGTAAACAGAGGTTGGTGTAGGTGTGGCCGTTGCTGCCACACGCCGGCGTCACCTCCTGCGTGCAGTTGTCGATGCACTGCGGCACGAACACCCGAATGTCGACAATGCCCGGCAGGAGTTCAGACCCTTCTGGTTCACCTGCAGAAGATGTAGCGTCGACGGGGAAGCTCCGCTAGCTGGGGGAAGAGCGTCGACCTGGACTCCGTCAGCTATTAAAGCAGATTGAAAAAAATAGTTTACAAACGTGTCGTTGACTAGTAAAATGGCTGATAACTGATTGTCAAATTCCCCGAATCTCCAGTGCATCAAGTTCTGAGGAACCTACAGCAACTGTCTTTTAATACTCTTGCAAACTTTAATCAAGAATGTGTGTGATTTGATACCTAAAACTACAGTATATTATGTAGAGGAACCACAAACACGTGCGACTGCTCAAAGAGTCCACTCGAATCAGTGTAATTATGAGGGATGTGGGTTGTTGAAACCTGACAGTTGTATAACACAAGGGATGTTCCAAGCTGAAGAGTGTACCAAGTTCAGAACAGAGAACACTGCCAGTCACTCACCACAGCGGCCGTCAGACACAGCCACGACGCCGGTCCCTCCAGCTTCTCTGCTCCTACAGTCTGCGATCTCCAGTAAACACAGGTTGTTGTAGGAGACGCCGTCGCTGCCGCACACGGGCGTGAAGATCCTGGTGCACTGCTCAGGGCAGGCGGAGGGAGGGGCTTGGGTGACCCTGGTGTCCACCTTGGGGTCGCTAGGGGCCCCTGGCACCTGTCCTGATGGCTTTTGTCCCGAGACGATTGGTCCTTCTGCGGAACAGTATCTAGGTTAAACACATGTTGGAATAAGATAACGTTTTCAGTTTCATGATATATATAGCATCAAAGCATGTTGGAAAACTGACCTGTTTTTTCTGCAGACATTAATATACATATATTAGTAAACATGACCCCCCCATCATATATTTAATTTCTTGGGTTTGGTTTCTCGACGGTGCAGTGTTCATAGCCTATTCTTGTCACGTATTTCCAAGTCTTCATAAAAATCATGTTTTTTAACAACATTACATATAAGACCACTGCCACTAGCTTCTCAGCATAGTCAGTGTCTTACAAATATATAATATTTTTCAGTAACAATTTACACCTTAAAGTATACTAAGCATAAGTATACTAAGCATTGAACCCAATAACTCTGATTACTCAACACAAAACCTAAAGGTTTTAGTAGAATTTTTTTAGCTTGTTCATCTTTAGCAAAATAATTTTAAAACTATTTATCACGTTATAAATTTATCTAAAAAAATTTTAAAACGAATATATTTTTTGTTACAAGTGTATATTAAAAGTTAGCCCTAATCCCTGAAAGCTATAACACATGTACATGACAAATGCTCACCACAGGCGCCGTCGTATGCGAGGGCGACGCCGCTGCCGCCGGCCTCCAGACTCTTGCAGTGGGCCACCCCCAGGATACACGGGTTGTTGTAGGTGACGCCATCGCTGCCACACACGGGAATGTAGATCTTCTGGCAGCTCCTATTGCAGGAGGATGCTGGAGCTCCTCCAGCAGGAGAAACGGGAGCCTCAACTCCGGGTCCAACAGGATCTACAGCTCCAGGGACAACAGGTTTCCTAGTGGACCAACAGAGTCTATTATTCCAGGAGCAAAAGATTATCCAGCTTCTTCAGTAGTGACAATGAAGGAAATTTAGCATAAATTCATCGTTACAGCCAAACTCGTGAGAATGTAGCATTATTCTGAGTAAGAGCAATAGCCATTTCAGATATATTGCTTGTAAAACGCTCACACAAATGAAACTTTAGCTAAATACAATCATGTTTTTGGCTTTCACTTCCTTAAATTCACTATAGCAATAATATCTCTAAATAGCGCTATGCTTGCTGATTTATACATGTAATCTCTCCAAGCAAAATCATTTATTGTGAAATGGCATTGTTTTGTTATGGCATAATTATCGCGCCTGACATATCAACCTGGGTATTTTGGGGAGCAGATATAATTAAGTTGAACCTACTAGATAATTTGCTTTAGAAACAGCAGAAGATGACTTCCTATAGTAGAACTTAATACAAACAAATAATAATGCATTGAAGATGAAAGCTTAAAGGAAACCAACGTGTTGTTCCAAGCTGAAGAGTTCACCAAGTTCAGAACAGAGAACACTGCCAGTCACTCACCACAGTAGCCGTCAGACACAGCCACGACGCCGGTCCCTCCAGCTTCTCTGCTCCTACAGTCTGCGATCTCCAGTAAACACAGGTTGTTGTAGGAGACGCCGTCGCTGCCGCACACGGGCGTGAAGATCCTGGTGCACTGCTCAGGGCAGGAGGAGGCAGGGGCTTGGGTGACCCTGGTGTCCACCTTGGGGTCGCTATGGACCCCTGGCACCTGTTCTGATGGCACGGCGTCTGGCCCTGTACTATGCTCTGAAAGAACAATAGACTTCCGACGTATTTGGTTATGTAACAATCCGATTAAAACAAATCGAAGCATCGATTTTTTTTCGAAGCTGAAAGTGGAGAATATTTGAGTCATCGTTGAAAGACCTTTGTATTTTGTGAAACAATTGAGGGAATACTCAACGATAATGATTAAAACACTACGCATATTATAATTAACTGTAAAAAATTAATGCTCAAAATTAACACTTAGACATAATATTGTGTGCGTTCTTTTATTTACTATTTGAGCTAAGAGGTTCATGCTATTCGTTCTTGGACTACACTTTTCTAACCATTGGTTGGCTAATGTATGGACTCCCCATTCTAATTTTCTCTATTATATCTACCACATATATTTCACACACACACACTCTCTCTCTCTCTATCTTATCCCCAGGATACAACCTGCAACAGTTAACTCCAAGGTACCTATTTAGTGCTACGTGAACAGACGCCTCAAGTGAAAGAAACTGCTGTCTTCGAAAAGACAGAAACTGTTTCTGCCTTCGCTGGGAATCGAATCCGAGTCCGTGTACTGCGAATCACGAACGTTGTTCGTGTGTGCGTGTGCGTGCATGTTATGAACACCCAAGTAATCTTCATCAATTACAATTATGATGCAAATGCTCACCACAGACGCCGTCGTAGGCGAGGGCGACGCCGCTGCCGCCGGCCTCCAGACTCCTGCAGTGGGCCACCCCCAGGATACACGGGTTGTTGTAGGTGACGCCATCGCTGCCACACACGGGAATGTAGATCTTCTGGCAGTTCTCCTTGCAGGAGGAAGCTGGAGCTCCTCCAGCAGGAGAAACGGGAGCCTCAACTCCCGGGACAGTGGGAACCTTAACTACTGGGTCTATTCCAGGAGCAATAGAATTCCCTGCTCCAGAACCAATGGGATCCTGTACTCCAGGAGCAACTGATTCCCCGACTTCAGCATCAACAGCAGGATCCAAGGCTCCAGGACTAATGACGTTATCATCTGTTTTAAACATAATAACAATAATACCCAAATTCTTATGGTACTGAACATAGTCACATTCATATTTCCAGTCATTTTGTTAGAAACTTGGGAAAGTTATTAACAAGTAGAGGCACAGATGGCAAGGATTGTGCATGATCAGGGGATGTCAAAATAACTCTCGATTTGGATTCCAAGTCGGAGCAACGTGGAATCCAACGCGAAACTAGAAAAGATAGAGACATTAAATCCAACTGTGGTCCAAAGGGTGGTTTGAACGGTCATAATATGCTGGCAGAACCCAAGCTCTGTAATCTGGAGGAAAGAAGCAGCGTGGGAAATATTAACCTGAATTTACCCGAGAACCACCATTTCCAGTGGCCTCGATGGGGGGACAGGAAGCACGGCAGCTTGTAAACGTCTCTCCGTTTTTATGGACATTCTTGTTTTTTTTATTGAATGTTGAACTTTATGTTGGTTAATATTTCCGGCTTCGGCGTGTCAGAGGTTCCATGGCTTTATTAACCTGCATGGAAACAATGACAAGATGAAGTGGAAACAATGGCGATAGATGGAAAAAAAAACTGTCAGGAAGACATGAGTCTGTATTTTTGTCATTTGTTTGGACTTGTGGCGTAACTTAGATATATTAAGAAATTTGCGTCTGCATATATTAAGTTTACAAAGGAAATATGACGAGGGATCTTAGGAAAGAGAATCATTGCATTTACTATTCAGTAACGCTGAAGCGCGTCTAGGCGAGTACGTCAAGGCAACGCGTCGTGAGAGACGTACACATGAGCACAGACTGCACAAAAAGTGGTTCGCCTTGTGCCTATTCTCTCTATTCACGGCCGACCAGAATACAGAAAACGGCTGATGACGCCTGAGAGATCCATTTTCTACTAAACAAGTTCAGATTCTTTGGGGAAACTATGATAACATTGAACTATTGTAACAATTGTTTGAATTATTTGAACATAAAAAAATGGTGAATGTTGCCTTACCACAAGGCCCTTCAGCTACCACGGTGATGGGGGGTCCCCCTGCTTGCTGAGACAAACAGGAATCCAGTTCGTAAGTGCACCTGTTGTTGTAAGTCTTTCCGTTGCTGGCACACAGAGGCAGGTAGATCCGGGTGCAGGCGGCGCGACACGCAGGGGAGACGCCGTTGTCGCCGCCTGCTACAGCGCCTCCGTCAGGCCTTTGCGACGTTGTAGCGATTCGAACGACGGCATCAAATAGAAACGGCACTGTTTGTACACAAACATATTTTTATTCAACAATGTACATTAATTTATGTGAATTAATAATATGTAGCAAAAAGAAAACATAAATTGAGTATTTGTTTAAATTATATTTCACAATACTATAATTTAACATAAGTTACGAGAAATTATTTCATATATTGAGTATAATCAAGTGTTGCATATTCATTTCTAAGACTGTAACTTCCAAGTTCATTACGGGTATATATAGCCCGTACTACTTGGAACTTTTGTACCGAGAAGCTGAATCTAAAACAATTCCAAAAGTGCATAGAAAGCACCAACATGCAAATTCCTAAGCATGCATGTACACTATCTAGCTAGCATGCTTAGTTTATATAATAAATCTTAGATCTGCAATCTAACAAACTTTTATACCAGATTATATTCAAACTTAATCGTAGAAAACGTAATATTAAACACAGTGTATGGAGGGTTCCTACAAACGCAACCAGAGGTGGTACCCCCTATATATATATATAATATGAGAGGAGAGGAATGTAGACAAAAACAGTGGCAGAAGTTTAATAAAGTCAAGTGGGAGGTCAGAGAGACGGGAACAAACGATATGCACACTGATTATTAGTCTCGAAGAAGAACATGGTGATCAGACTCGCTAGCACCCACCACAAGGGCCGTGGTAACTCTTGACGATGTCCGGGTTCTGGCAGACAGCGTTGTTGAAGGTGCAGGGGTTGGTGTATGTGACCTCGTCGCTGCCGCAGACGGGGTCATAGTTGAAAGGACATAACTCTGAGCACGGCTTAGACGACAGGGCCCCTTCGGACGGCTGGGATACTTCTTCAGATGGCTGGGCTCCTTCGGGCGGCGGGGCTCCTTCCGGCGGCTGGGATACTACTTCAGGTGGCGGGGATTCTACTTCAGGCGTTGAGGAAGTTGTCTCTGTAGAGGCTACTGGCGGTGTCGTTGAAGTTGGTTCTACCACAGAAGAAAGAATTTTGGGACAAGGAAGATGGTTTAGTCTGTGCTTGTTGACAATCCATGTCAATAGCCGGAGTACCCACTCCAAACAATGATCATTTGCCAGAAATCTGACCAATATCCGTAGAAGCCTTATATATACTTTTACAATGTCTGTGAGGGAAAGAGGACACCAGAAAGACAGTTTCAAAGAAAAAGATTTGTTAAATCCAAAAAATAAACTGAAGGGAAACGTGGAATCACAAGTGCGGCCCAAAGAACAGGAAACCTACCCAATACCACTGATAGTTCTGGGGTAGTATTCAAGAGGCATTTTACCCATCTACTCAACATCTTTTTTCAACCTTTGACTGCTATGTTTATATTTATTAAACAGTTTACCAGCATCGAAACTTCCCAATTAAATGTTGTTATTAGTATAAACAGCCTCCTAGTTCTTTGGAGCTTATATATTGTTTGATATATGTAAACAAAGCCGCCAAAGATTGAGAAAATATGCGCAGGTACGTAAGTACTAGTGTGACTGGTTGTCGAATCCGGCCCCGGGTGACATGGAGACCATTCAAGTGAAAACACCGAGAACTGAACTGTAAACAGGGACATAAAATACACACACACACACACACACACACACACACACACACACACACGCACACGCACACGCACACGCACACGCACGCACGCACGTACTTGAGACCAACTCTCAGTGTAAATCATCAAATAACAAATCGATTGGGCGCCTATCATTAATTGGTCTCCCGTGTTCACCCAACAGTAACTGGGGACATGGTTGTAAACCAAATTGCTGGTCATGTTGCGGGTTACGTTTTGACAACCCATTATTGTGTGTTTTTTGGCAACCAGATGATACTATGTAGTCTTTCCGGGTTGCTTCTCTAGCTTGTTAATTACTTCCGACGACCAGTTCTGGGGTTTAGACATTGACTAAATCTGTGGGTTAATCTTTGATGAGGTTTGCATATATTCCAGGAATTCACACCTTGAAGAGTATAAGTAGTACCATAGTCTTCTCACCAGTAATATAAGTAGGTCCGCAGTACTATAGAACTTGTCAAATATACCTTATTCGTCAATCAGTGATAATGATATAATGATCTAATTAATGATCAGAGTTTGCTGAAATCGTCAACAAAAAAGACCACTAACGACAAGATTTAACATTAACATCTGAAATCAACCATCAACTGCTAGCTGCTTGGGTGCCCGGCCTCTGTGTTTACTGCAAATGACGCCCCACTCAACCCTACTTCACTCGCCTCAAGAAAAGTGCCATACGGGCTGACCATAGCCCGTGCTACTTGGAGCTTTGTTCCAGGTAGCGAATCTTTAACAACAACATCACTCGCCTCAAGTTCAAATCCGCGGTGGTTGGGCCACCGATCTTTCATCTCCCCTCTTCACTTGTCTCCAGTTCCTCGCTCAAGATTTCTGTATCCTCGCCCTATTCTTCAAGCCCCTGCTTGACAACTCTTTGGACATTTTCGCTTCCCTTCGTCTATCAAGTCCACGATGGGTTCACCATAGCTCGTGCTACTTGGAACTTTTGTTCCGCGTAGCTGAATCTTCAACAACCAGTCATTCCGACTTGTTTGGAGGAAGTACTTCAAGACGGAAAAAGATGCTTTCGTGTTTGTCGATAGCCGAGGAGCATTTGATTCACTGAGCCGGACTTTAAACCCATGTTTTGTGTCCAGCAAGTTTTTCGTTGTTTTATTTCTTAGCTTTATGGTTCGGTTTTTATGTCTAAGGTTCCTAGCCTGACGTTATGTCCATCTTCCTGGGCTGACGCTATGTCCAAGCTTCCTGGGCTGACGTTATGTACAAGCTTCCTGGCCTGACGTTATGTCCAAGCTTCCTGGCCTGACGATATGTCCAAGCGTCCTGGCCTGACGTTATGTCCAAGCTTCCTGGCCTGACGTTATGTCCAAGCTTCCTGGCCTGACGATATGTCCAAGCGTCCTGGCCTGACGTTATGTCCAAGCGTCCTGGCCTGACGATATGTCCAAGCGTCCTGGCCTGACGTTATGTCCAAGCGTCCTGGCCTGACGATATGTCCAAGCGTCCTGGCCTGACGATATGTCCAAGCTTCCTGGCCTGACGATATATCCAAGCTTCCTGGCCTGACGATATGTCCAAGCTTCCTGGCCTGACGATATGTCCAAGCGTCCTGGCCTGACGATATGTCCAAGCTTCCTGGCCTGACGTTATGTCCAAGCGTCCTGGCCTGACGATATGTCCAAGCGTCCTGGCCTGACGGTATGTCCAAGCTTCCTGGCCTGACGATATGTCCAAGCGTCCTGGCCTGACGATATGTCCAAGCTTCCTGGCCTGACGTTATGTCCAAGCGTCCTGGCCTGACGATATGTCCAAGCGTCCTGGCCTGACGGTATGTCCAAGCTTCCTGGCCTGACGATATGTCCAAGCTTCCTGGCCTGACGTTATGCTTCGTTTACAAACATTCTGACCCGGCTTTATGTCCTGTCTTACTCTACTCACATTTGAGTCGTTCGTGGCAACGAGTTTCGACGTAAAACACGTTTGCTGACACATTTATTGACGAAATATACATAAAGCTCCATAAATTTGCGGGGGAGATATCATTTTTTTTGTTTTGGCCTTTGTCACCTGTCAGTCTGGACGTGATCCTGTTGGCCTTGCCGTTACGTTCCTATCCGGCGAAAGTTTCAATCAGATATCCAGGCAGAAGGGGAGGGGAGGGATATGATCAAGTTTCCTACCCCCTTTCTGGAGTGGCTAATCTGAAACGTTCAATGTTGTGTTGGTGAAGTTTAGTTTAGTTTAGTTGATTTATTATGCACCCCATACCCATCTTGTGGGCGGTAGTGGAAAGGGTTACAGAGGCACATAATGGGCTCAGGGACTGAACTGTTGGTGAAGTTGCTGAGCAAACATACAACGGTGTATAGCTATGTGGTAGCAACAAGGTTGTATTGACGTTGTAGCGATGACATGATAGCCACAAGGTTGTAGTAATGGTGCGCGATAGCTAAGGCTCTTTGGGGGAGGTGGGGGGGGGGTCTGGTCAAAATTAGGAGCAAAAATAAAATATATGCTCTAAAAAGCATCAATATATTCTTTAACAAAGAAAAGTAGAAATAATCACGATAAACAAAATTCAAAGTTGAAATTTGCGACGTTTTTGGTTTGCAAAGTCATGAATAATTTCCTGCGTTCAGGTTTGCATAAGTTTTCCAATTCCATGGACTTTAAGGAAAAGTAGATGAACTTGTCTTCCATTCTTGACTTCAGGAAGTACTTGATGAGTTTTAGAGGGAAAATTCTCTCTCCCCCTGTTTCTGTTGGATACCCATTAGGCAATGGTAAGCATTTGCTGAGACTGAAGTATCTGAAAAGACTGAAGGGAGGGAGCTTGTCACAATTTGCTGAAACATGTGCAGTTTAAAACTATATGCACGGTAGTATAATTCATAATAATGTGAATTACTATACATTCTCAGTATTAGGTGCAGTTACATTCATTTCCAGTGTCAGCTGCAGTTATATTGTTACACATGTGCTTTGAACTGAATGAACTCCTCTCCCAAGGCTGGGTTCCAGGTTCCTTAGGACAGCAAGAAATCAGGTGATGTGAAGCCTCTTGTAAATACTCATTCAGTTTTAAAAGAATTGATAAAGAATTCATACTTCCTGCTCATTTCCTAGTAAGCATTCAACCGGTTGCTTAGGATGCTGCACAGCTAATCAATGGCAGGTAGAAAAATATTGATTAAAAAAAGTTCAGTTGCTGAGCATGACAGTTCAGTTTCCTATGCTGGTCCATCATGAAGTCTCATTTATTTACATGTTTTCCGGTCACCTCTTCCTTGTAGGTTGATGGACCATTCTTGACAATGCAATTCTATTCAAATTCGTCAAACATTTCTCTGGGATGCAACAAATTCTTTGCAACGAGTGAAAAAATTTGATTGCTGCATTCAGACCCAGCGCTCTTCTTTGCAGGCACTTGCAAGCGTTTTAGAAACGATGACCAGACAATAGGATTCCTGCGGCTGTCTAGAATCCAGGTCTAAGGCACTTGGTTATCTATTTATATATCTGTCTCTGGTTGTATCAATGCTTTTAGTGCTAATCAAAGCATTGTTGCAATATTTTAAGTTGATAACCAGTACGTTGTTGCAACGTTTTTACGTTGCTAACATTGAAATTGAAATAGAAATAAGTTTATTGAGGTAAAATACACACAAAGGGATGAGGTAACTCAAGCTATTCTCACCCCGTTCAGTACATCGTGTTAATACATACATAGACACACATCACAAACAATAAACATATTGCCGAATATTCTGAGAGATAAACATATACATTTCCTCCTTTACACAAGTAGTATGGTATCAGACGTACACACAAATACTTCTATGACTTAGGTAAACTGTATTTGTAAGAGACATGCAAGACTAATTCAACAAAAGATTACAGTCTTGGTGCAAAATTCTTATATCTCTCCAGAATATCATCAACCTTTCCGTTGTGACACATCCAGGCTATTTGTTCAGGAACAGTCCTTATCTCAGTGATATTATATACATTAATCAACGGTTGCTAACATTTTGATGTAGAAACGTTTTTACATTCCTAATGAAAAACGTTATAACAACATTATGTTGATAATTGATACGTTGTAACGTTATTACATTGTTAACCAGTAGGTTGTATCAATTTTTACGTTGCGAACGAAAAACTTTTTAGGAACGTTTTTACGTTGCCATAATGTAAAAATGGCATTGTGCATATGTCGAGTTCAATGGGATAGCGCCTGTGAAGCAGTTCATAGCAAAACTGTCATGTTACCACTAATCAATTTGGTCTGTGATCTATGTTTATGCTCCATGCATATTAGAGTTGCTAAAATCAAATACACCATTGATTATATTGGCATTCTCGACACTGCCTAGCCTGTTCTCCCATGGGTTCTCTAGCGCTGTGGTCTTCCTCGTCGACTCGTAATCACCAGGCCAGAGAAGAAACAGTTGAGCATATTTCTTTTCACGCAATACCTCTGTTCAGTTAGCAGTAAAATAGATATCAGAGAGATAGACAATTGTAGTGGGTTCCTTTGCAGCCCTTCCTCTACATCATTAAACCGGTGTACTAAATTGCCCGAACCTGAGGACCAACTAATACAAAATGGGACATCACGTCATTTTCAATAACCTAAACAACCCTGCACCTTAATAACCCTCCAGAGGCTTTATTAACCCCTCCAGAAGTTTACAGGCTTGAAGGCCAACATCAAGCCTTGACACTAACCCAAACCCAGTTAGAAAACGGGGTTCGCTCTACATGAACAAGCAGGATGCAATATTGCTGTATAATATAGTTTATAAAGGTCTTAGGTGAAGTGAGATGCCAGAGCGTAATGTCAAGGGGAGGTACACACACACTACAACCCGTTCTCTTAAAAAGAACGTCACTTTTGGCTCGTACGCGCGCTATGGCCAAATTTGGACGTAATTTGAAATGAAATCGACTC
This sequence comes from Procambarus virginalis, assembly GCA_020271785.1. Taxonomy (NCBI): domain Eukaryota; kingdom Metazoa; phylum Arthropoda; class Malacostraca; order Decapoda; family Cambaridae; genus Procambarus; species Procambarus virginalis. The sequence continues at coordinate 8,153,235 of WNGS01162647.1, forward strand.
ACAAAAGTGACGTTCTGTTCCGTTTTCTATTTGAGTCGTCCGGCGTACGCGCATAGGATATGAGAGGACACTTTAAATTAACGTTTTTCATAACGTTTTGAAACTTTTGAGAATTTCCTGCCCACCTAACCTATCAGAGGACCCTTAACTTACTGTTGTTGAAAAAAAAAAATCCTAAATTTATTTTCATATTTTTTTCATTTTCAAATTACGTCCAAATTCGGCCATACGGGCAAACGACCAAATGCGACGTTCTTTTTAAGAGGACAGGTTGCGCGAAACAGTAGATAATAGAGTTAAGAAAGAAATAAATATGAACGCTTCCTTTACAACTTCTGGAGCGTTAAATTATTTAAGCCTTATCAACCTCTGGAGGGTTCTCAAGGCTTATCAATCTTAGTGATGAGGAAGATTGGATGTGATTAGTCTTCTGTTGATGATTGTGGTAGCAGAGAGAGCTGTTATTGATGGTCCACATATGTGGTCCAGCTGTTATTGTTAGGCCACATATGTGGTCCAGCTGTTATTGTTAGTCCACATATGTGGTCCAGCTGTTATTGTTAGTTGCTGCCTCGTATGGGCCAATGTAGGCCTTCTGCCAAAAATAGTAACACAATTTTGAACACAATTTTTAGACTTAAGTTACAGCCTAAAACTATATTGTTTGGTGTATTTTGTTACATTACTCGTAAATTTCATCAATATCCGTATGACTCATGATTAATTTTAACACTGCGTTTGGTCCTTTGTATAAAATGTTCACAAAACGAATTCTTTTGTTTTCCTGGTACGCTAAGTTTTTAATCACAATATTTTTATATTAATATTTATTAATGGCTTGTTTAAGACCTCACGTCATACACACCAAGGTCAACCAAGGAATCCCTTGTTAATTACAGTGGTGAGTTAATGTGGTACCACGCTTGTGTTCGGCTAGGCTACCCTGAGAACATCGACAGATCCTGAAGCTCCTGGGTTAACAAAGAGTCCAGATTTTTGGACTTGCATCCAGGTCCTCAGTCTGAAAATCAAAGAAAGTCTGAAATTCTTCAAAAATGTCTAGTCTAGATTTTTGCATTTTCTTTATGTAAATTAAGAAGTAATATGCAATATAATTGCAATCGTCTTGCATATATGATCGAAAGCTTCGTTGTTGTAAATGCCTTTATCGTGATTTGTCATTATTGCAACAACTATTAATGCAATCTTTATTTTCGCTAATTCAAGTTTTATACACATGCATTATCGCAGTTTCCAATATCGGAATCTCTTATTATAGCAGAACCGCATCTTCCACTATTGCAACCACTATGCCAACGTAATTATCCAATCCGTCTTTTCAACTAATAGGTCGAGTTTTGTACGTTATAGTTACAAACGTTATAGATACACACTACTGTGAAAAGTAACGATTCACAAATATCTACATTTTCTATACATCGAACTCGATAGATTAGTCCGATTACATCGGACTATCGGACTCGATAGATTTTCTATACGTCGGACTCGATAGATTACAGTGGTTACTCACTAAAGTGCTTGTCTATTTTATAATACCATTAATTACATACTGTATAATCATCAACAATTTCTATGGTGCCATGGAAATATGGCAAAATGCAGCCATACCTGTAACTTTGTTTTTATGTGATACGTGGATATTAGTAAGAAAGCTTTAGATGAGAATATTAAAAGCTATTAATAGTGAAAAATTATTATTGTGAAAAAAGCGTAATTAGCTTGTATATATATATATATATATATATATATATATATATATATATATATATATATATATATATATATATGACTTAAGCTCAATCAACTTCAGGAAAGTTATTAAGGCCACAACACTACTGATCAGCCAGCAAGAAAATTTTCGGACAACGTAGTTTAGGCCTAAATGACTTGCAGTATATATATATATATGATCAGTGTTTATAAACAAAAGTGAGGTACACTGCCTCAGTGTATATTAAAACTAAGAGGAATCATAAGAAGCATATCCCAGAGGTGTTAACTAATAGCAATTTAAAAACTACTTCTCTAAAAATAATACTAACAGCACTTTTTGGTAGCAATGCATCTACAACAAATCGATTAATAGAATGTAGAGCAGCGATAGAAAAGTAACATAGAACACTAATTACAATAACATCCACTACGGGTTCACCATAGTCCGTGCTACTTGGAACTTCTTGTTCCAGGTAGCAAATCTTTAACAACAACAACAACTAATTACAATCTTTGGAATATGTAATGACTAACCTGGTATGCTGGCTTGACGAGGCGGTAGATATGATAAATTAAGCCCACCTGCTAGCTGGGAACATACAATCCCCAGCAATGCTAACAGCAGCACCTGCATTGTTTAACCTTTCGGCTGCTGCCTTCCTTTGTATACACCAGCTAAGTGTAAAAGAAATAATAATTTGTTTAAATATCATATTAGATTTTATTTCAAGCATTATGTTATTGATTTATATATTTATTTTTATATAAATATAGTCCACCATATAGTAAATATATGGACTCACCATAGTCCAAGTTACTTGGAACTATTGTTCCGAGTAGCTAAATCTTCGACAACAACTACTACTACTACGCCTCTCCAGTTGTACCTATAAGTAAACCCACTGAGGACCTGGATGTAAATTGACTTACGTGTTGTGTTCTGGGGAAAAAGCTGTTGTAGAACAACCTAATGATTATAGTACTTGGCTAAGTACCTAAGTCCCAACTTGCGATACTATGAAAAGCTAACAAGAATATATATATTTATTGATGTTTCCAGTAAGCACGAAATGTCACCTCAACGCAAATCTTTAGTCAGATTCGACACTAATTTCGACCACCACACCACCCCTAACACCACACCCCACTCCTACACCCCCACCATCCCTAAAACCACACCCCAACCCCTACACCCTCACCATCCCTAAAACCACACCCCCACCCCTACACCCCTAACACCACACCCCGACCCCCACACCGCAGGTAGTCAGGTTGCTTCCCGCAAGCCAAGCCTGTTGCTTCAAGGCCGCATATTCGGTCCATCGTTAACTTGGGCTTTACAACACATGCCGCCTGTATCCTCCTATGTATTTATTGCCCACACCCGTGTTCCACTGCATACGTTCCATACCCCACGTACTACACAACACGTTCCATACCCCACGTACTACACAACACGTTCCTTACCCCACGTACTACACAACACGTTCCATACCCCACGTACTACACAACACGTTCCTTACCCCACGTACTACACAACACGTTCCATACCCCACGTACTACACAACACGTTCCATACCCCACGTACTACACAACACGTTCCATACCCCACGTACTACACAACACGTTCCATACCCCACGTACTACACAACACGTTCCTTACCCCACGTACTACACAACACGTTCCATACCCCACGTACTACACAACACGTTCCTTACCCCACGTACTACACAACACGTTCCATACCCCACGTACTACACAACACGTTCCATACCCCACGTACTACACAACACGTTCCTTACCCCACGTACTACACAACACGTTCCATACCCCACGTACTACACAACACGTTCCATACCCCACGTACTACACAACACGTTCCATACCCCACGTACTACACAACACGTTCATACCCCACGTACTACACAACACGTTCCTTACCCCACGTACTACACAACACGTTCCATAACCCACGTACTACACAACACGTTCCATAACCCACGTACTACACAACACGTTCCATAACCCACGTATTACACAACACGTTCCATACCCCACGTACTACACAACACGTTCCATACCCCACGTACTACACAACACGTTCCATACCCCACGTTCTGCTCCACACGTCTGGCAATAGCCGTATATTCTTCACGGCCACAGACCAATGACCTCAAGGGTGGGAAGCCGGAAGTTGTAGCCTCACGCCGAGTACACCTCTTCAGGTGTACTCTGTATGAATACACAAGCTTGTCATCCGTGTGTGTGTGTGTATGTTGTATCAAGTTTGATGCAAAACACACACACATACTACAACGTCATCAGTCGAATTAGTATATCCCTATTTCAAGTTTGTTTCTAAGTCCACTATGGGACTTTGTGCTATCATGCAACCTGGAATTATTTTTCCGAGTAGCTGAATCTAAAACAACAACTGGAACATACAATACGTACACTGAAATATATATACCCCGCTTGCCATTGTATTCATACACAGTGTATGCTTTTGGTCAGTAAACTATTATGGTGACCAGAATTTATCCATCCAGAGGTGGGAATAACACTCCAGGAATTGATAGGCCTTAAGCCCAATATCAAACCCAGTGTCACATGAGGAATATATGGACATCAGAACAGCACGCATATATGTTATATATATATATATATATATATATATATATATATATATATATATATATATATATATATATATATATATAAGGAAAACAAATGAAATATCCAAAGAAAACGAGAGGAAAGGAGGACGGGCAACTGCGCGTCAAGAGAGTCGGTCAAGTCTTCTTGACAGTAGGTGCCGTTTGCGTGAAGGGTTTATCCTCTCGATGACTGCACTACGGTCAAGTCCTTGCAACAAAAACAACAACTGCAAACTTGACATGCAACCTTCGGCAGACGTTCGTTGCACTAACGGTGTATGCAGGAGTGGCTGTGAACACGACCCGCCGCTGAATCTCCGCTATGTTGGCTTGAGTTGAGGTCATTATCAGACAGTTTTAAACCAGTGTGACTCTATAGCTCTTGGAAGGGATATGAGGACAAGGAGCTGGGATATGAAGACAAGGAGCTGAGATATGAGGACAAGGAGCTGGGATATGAGGACAAGGAGCTGGGATATGAGGACCAGGAGCTGGGATATGAGGACAAGGAGCTGGGATATGAGGACAAGGAGCTTGAGTATGAAAGGACGGGCTATATATCTCCCCTTCTACTGCCACTATAATTTTCCTTACACTCCATTTCCCCGGACATCCCCATACTCTGTCAGAGTACACTGAGAGGTATATCCCCATATCTCGGGGTATATTCACTGAGTTTAGTCCTGAACTATTGTTAGGGTTCAAGTAAACCTTTCATGGTTGATCAGTACGGTATTGGGGTGGCCTTAATAACCCTTCAGAGGTTGATAGGTCTTAATAACCCTCCAGAGGTTGATAGGCCTTAATAACCCTCCAGAGGTTGATAGGCCTTAAGCCTCCTCCAGAGGTTCATAGACCTTAATAACCCTCCAGAGGTTGATAGACCTTAATAACCCTCCAGAGGTTGATAGGCCTTAATAACCCTCCAGAGGTTGATAGGCCTTAAGCCTTCTCCAGAGGTTCATAGACCTTAATAACCCTCCAGAGGTTGATAGACCTTAATAACCCTTCAGAGGTTGATAGATTGTTATTCTAACACCAATCCAATCTTTTTGCTCTCCCTATTCTCTCCCAATATTCCCTACCATCAAAAAAACATTCCGCAGTCCCCCTTCACCTACAAAAGATCCTGTAACCCCCCCCCCCCCACCTTTAAGTATTCGTTCCAAGCCAAGGTTATTAAACACGTTCCTGACCTCCCTCCTCGCCTCCCCCTTCCCCCCCGCCCCAAAACCTAATCCACCCACCCAAAAACAACCTTCACTATAACCCTTCCCACGCTCTTACCCATTAACCTTCCCTTCATCTATTCCCACTATCTCTCCTCCCCATTCTTTCTATTTACCTAACCCTTCACGTCCCATCTTCTGTCTGCCAACTTAGGGTGTATAACCCGTTTTACATGTGAACTTGTTCACTCCCACGTGCGCAGTCAAATATCTTTTATTTACAACATACCATGCGCGAATTTACAGGCTCGCCATAGCCCGTGTTACCTGGAACGTTTTGTTTCAGGTAGCGAATCTTTAACAACAACAATGCGGAACATTCGAGAGTGAACGTTTGATTAAATAACAGGATTAGGTTAGTGAGAGATTAACTGGTTGATAGAGGATCAGATTAGGGAGAGTGATTGAGTGGAGCGGATAGAAAAGAGGACGCCAGGCATTGAATAATCGTGAAGATATTGTAGCTGTGTGTACAGGACACTGGCCTGAGAATAGGTTCGATTCTCAATGTCGTTCTTTTACGCGAGGTTATTAATCAATTTCAACTTCAAAAACTATGTTCGCTAACATTATATATATATATATATATATATATATATATATATATATATATATATATATATAAACCCCACTATATATATTGTCTTTACCAATGCCTTTATGGTTGGGATGGTCCCTTATGTTTTTCATTTATTTCCTTTGCTTTGTTACAGAATCCATCTTCATTAGTGAACCACTGTCTAGAATTGCAGAGGGATGAGATCTATGAAGGGGCTTCACAGGGAGAGGGATAGTGGAGTGGTATGTGGCCAGGCTACGAATATGGAGGCAGGAGGCAATAAGGCTTCGCTGATGAGGGTGAAAAATTGAAAAAAAACTAAGCAGAAGAGTTTGCTTGTTGTACTGGGAATAAGGCAGCCCGTTCTCGCGAGCGTTTTCAACGTCCAAGAAACTGTCGAACTTAATTGACTTTTTGATTGTTGCCGCCGGAGGCGACAAGTTTATTGTGCACCCCATACTCATCCTGTGAGCGGTAGCGCAAAAAGAATTACAGAGGGCACAAGAGGTCTTTATCAGACTTCATCTTAGATTATTACTTAAACAATTTCATCTGTCGTACTTAAGTTCCCCCTTATCGTAACCTGCCAGAAGACCCGCGAACAGAAAACGGGACAGTATGTCAAATTTCGCGAGCCGCTGTCATTTTCTAGTATAACAGTTTCAAACCTTAGGTAATGTATACGTCAAAATGCGACGAACTATTAGAAAGACGGGTTAGATAAGGAACGGGAGGATGGGTTGCTTAAATTTCAAGAATGACTGGAATTGCTGAGAGAGGGCAAGAGTAAAGGTGAAATTTGTTTATGGATACCTAGTTATAGGGTTGGATAGGATAGGAATTACTTGCCATCGAATTCCTTGTCTTCCTTTACAGCCTCTATCCTTCAGGATAGAAAATGCGACTCAGGCTAGTCTTGGATGATCCGTTACTCATCTCCTGTTCCCTACTCCTCTCTCCCGAGTCCTGTTCCCTCCGGTTCCTTCTCGTTCCCTCCAAGGGGTAGAAGTGCCTCCTTTGCCTGGCTCACTCAAGCATTTCCTCCCTGAACTAATCTTTCTGAATATGAATGGTTGTGTGTTCCTTAACATATACATCCGCTTTTTCAGTCATGTAACTGCAAGCTTAGGTGGATATTGCATGATCTAAACATGTCTCGGTGATGTGTGAATGGCCTACACATCTCCAGATGATGTGTGAATGGCCTACACATCTCCAGATGATGTGTGAATGGCCTACACATCTCCAGATGATGTGTGAATGGCCTACACATCTCCAGATGATGTGTGAATGGCCTACACATCTCCAGATGATGTGTGAATGACCTACACATCTCCAGATGATGTGTGAATGACCTACACATCTCCAGATGAAGTGTGAATGACCTACACATCCTCAAGCGTGCGTTTGAAACACAGGAACGCGGACGAGCCCCCTTTCTGAGGCTAATTACCTATTGAGTCAGACAACTGAATTGAATCGCTGGAGATCTCAACAATTTTGTGAAAAATACAGATTTTGAGCTCAAATGCTTTCAATGGTTCCGCAATAATATCGTTGACTGATTTGTACTTACGTTGAGTAGCCCGTGTATGTACGCGCGCGTATGTATGTATTTACGTGTGTGTGAATAATATCCACCTCAATCACACACACACCACCGACACTGAGATGACGAGAGAGAGGAAGGAGCGCGAGCAACCACTCGCCTCGACAGCCACAGAGACACTGGAGTCTGCAAGCAGCGTCACGTCCTTAAAGGAAACAACAGTGTTGCCAAGTGTAGGTGAACGAGTTCCCTTAATATTGTATCTCAATCACTAAAATCATCAGTTTAATTGGATGTGAAGCCTTTCCAAGGACTTCAGATTGGAACCAGTGTCATCACACTGCCAATTTGGTGCCAATTGCACAATTGAGTAGTTATTTAAACGACTCCAAATGATTGATATGCATTAGAAGCATGTGGTGAGCGGTTAACCCCAATAGTCACTCCTTGAACTGAGGTAACCCGCTAAACGATAATGACATCATTAGTCTGTTCATCACTGTTATGTTCACCTGTGTTGACCTGGTCCGGTGATTTAAGATGGACTTGATATAAGTAGCTGGTAAATGCATCAGGTCCACCTGATGTCGACCAGGTAAAGTGAACTGAGACTAAGAAAGCACTAAGTGATGACCTAAGGTGATGTGGTTGTAGGTGGCTTCAGGTTGATGCCAGGGAGATTCTTGTGTGAAAATGAGGTGTTTAGTCGTTTTTTGCCTTTTCATCTCATGCCTCTGTTCACCTGGCAGGTTGTATGTACCTGGAAGTGAGGGGGTTCCTGTAACTGGTAATATGAAATCATTCATCTGTACAGGCTGTACAGGCTCAGGAATCTGTACAGCTGTTGATTGACGGTTGAGAGGTGGGACCAAAGAGCCAGAGCTTAACCCCTGCAAACACAACTAGGTGAGTACACACACACACATTCAAGTTATATACACGGATGCAGATAGAATAAAAATATAATTGGGTATAGTTTTACAGTTAGAGTGACAGAGGAACAACCACACATTATAGCAATAGCAGAAACTAAACTGACAAGTGTACTCTCAAATGTACAGTACAAGAAAATGTACTCTCCTCATGAAGATATAAAGAATTAAAGGGTGAATAGAGAGGAGTTACTGTAGCACTAAAGCCACACCTACATTTAAGCTTTGACGTACAATTATCACTGGAAACAAACCAGCAAGCGTACATAATACGAATAACACATCGGAAGTTGCGAACAGAGGGAGGTAGCGGTGATTTATGATCCTCCTTCACTAAACAGGATAAATGAAAAAATTACGACCAATGCAACGAGACTTATATAAAGCAACTCATAAAACACAGCCACAGTGACAATCGGAGTGAGGCCTAATACTGAAGGATTTCAATCACAGGCAAATAAATTGGAAAAAGTATAAAATATATACAAACCATTACGATAATACTAGAAAACATGGTGAAGGACAGAGCCACCCAACAAATATCTCTGTGCTATTGGTAACATTGTTAAGGTACCTAGTACCTTAAGGTTAAGGTGCACTTGGTACCTTAGGTTAAGGTGCACTTGGTACCTTAAGGTTAAGGTACACTTGGTACCTTAAGGTTAAGGTACACTTGGTACCTGAGGCAGGTATTGGCAGTAGACCGGGCGACCTCGGAGGAGCAGGTCGACGCTATCCTGTTAGACAGAAGTTTGAATATGCATGTGTTAGTGGTCCCTTGCTTCTGTTAGTGGTCCCTTGCTTCTGTTAGTGGTCCCTTGCTTCTGTTAGTGGTCCATTGTCTCTGTTAGTGGTCCCTTGCTTCTGTTAATGGTCCCTTGCCTCTGTTAGTGGTCCTTTGCTTCTGTTAGTGGTCCCTTGCTTCTGTTAGTGGTCCCTTGCTTCTGTTAATGGTCCCTTGCCTCTGTTAGTGGTCCATTGCTTCTGTTAGTGGTCCCTTGTTTCTGTTAATGGTCCCTTGCCTCTGTTAGTGGTCCTTTGCTTCTGTTAGTGGTCCCTTGCTTCTGTTAATGGTCCCTTGCCTCTGTTAGTGGTCCTTTGCTTCTGTTAGTGGTCCCTTGCTTCTGTTAATGGTCCCTTGCCTCTGTTAGTGGTCCCTTGCTTCTGTTAGTGGTCCATTGCCTCTGTTAGTGGTCCTTTGCTTCTGTTAGTGGTCCCTTGCTTCTGTTAGTGGTCCCTTGCTTCTGTTAATGGTCCCTTGCCTCTGTTAGTGGTCCATTGCTTCTGTTAGTGGTCCCTTGTTTCTGTTAATGGTCCCTTGCCTCTGTTAGTGGTCCTTTGCTTCTGTTAGTGGTCCCTTGCTTCTGTTAATGGTCCCTTGCTTCTGTTAGTGGTCCTTTGCTTCTGTTAGTGGTCCCTTGCTTCTGTTAATGGTCCCTTGCCTCTGTTAGTGGTCCCTTGCTTCTGTTAGTGGTCCATTGCCTCTGTTAGTGGTCCGTTTCATCTGTTAGTGTACCCCCCCCCCCGGCGTTGTTATATATGCTACAATCTACGCTTCCTCTTCTCCATTGTATTAACTCAATTTTTTAATCATTCCTTCGCTGGTTATCTTGTCTACGTTATCGTGTTCCCTTCTACCTCCCTTGTTTGCTACTGAGCAAGCACGTTACTGGCGTGGGTGGTGACGTCAGGCCGTTAACACCTGAGGGGAATTGGTTTGACTGACACCAGAGGCCTACACCAGAGGCCTACACCAGAGGCCTACGCCAGAGGCCTACACCAGAGGCCTACACCAGAGGCCTACACCAGAGGACTACACCAGAGGCCTACACCAGAGGCCTACACCAGAGGCCGCAGTGTGGGAGACTTAGGTGACTTAGCAGGCCGGGTTTTCAGGGTTTTCTTCCTGTCCTTATTTGACCGTTAGTTTGACCGTTAGTTTGACCGTTAGTTTGACCGTTAGTTTGACCGCCAGTTTGACCGGTAGTTCGATCGTTAGCTTGTTCGTTGGTGTCTCAGATGGTGCTGTATCAATCTTCCGTATTTAACTGTTGCCTTAACAACCTAGTATCATGTTATAGTCCATGGGCAGAACTTGTCAACCATTGACGAAACCGGTGCATCTCTCCTCAATGCAGCTTTATCTTTATTAAAGAGTTACGAGTTGATATCAATAACGAAGCCAAGGTTATTGTTGTATTACACCCCCTCGTTATGTAATTCATCATACAGCAACTCATCATGAATTGCTGTATTATGTATACAGCTGTTGCGGTATGCTCGTCAACTTTTTAATAAATGTAAACAGAGATTGAGGACAGATGATTCGTAAGTATAGTTGTGCTAATACTGGAGTTTTGGCCCCCTGGGGATGAATACTGACCTCTGGGATGAGTCCTGGACCCCCTCCCCCTTGGGGGTCCTTAACATGTTTACTACACTTAACATAAACACTTAACACTTACACTTAACACATAAAGTGTTTCAATCTTTAAATGTCAAAACTCGAATAAACAAACAAAATGCCCAAAAAATTGCCACCTTCAAATGCCAGAAGTTAAGGAATCAGACGTAAATGTCCCATATTTCTACATTTTAAAATATCTCCACTTGCTCAATCACTTGGGGTGGACGGTAGAGCGACGGTCTCGCGTCATGCAGGTCGGCGTTCAATTCCCGACCGTCCATTCAAGAGGTTGGGCACCATTCCTTTTCCTCTCCGTCCCATCCCAAATCCTTATTTCCTGACCTGATTGATTGATGAAGATTAAGCCACCCAAAAGGTGGCACGGGCATGAATAGCCCGTAAGTGGTGGCCCTTTTGAGCCATTACCAGTATCAAGAACTGCTACTGGAGATCTGTGGAGGTGCGACTGCACCCTGCGTGACGGGAGATGTCTCCCGTGTTCCTGATGTTGTTATAGATTCAGCTACTCGGAACAAGTTCCAAGTAGCACGGGCTATGGTGAGCCCATAACTTACCTGGCACAGGAGCGGGGCAAGAAGCACGGGCTATGGTTAGCCTCGTAGACGGGAGATGTCTCCCGTCTTCCTGACCTCTTCCCAGTGCTATATAGTTGTAATGGCTTGGCTTTTTCCCTTCATAGTTCAATCATTCTAGGAATCAGACGTAAGTGTCCCATATTTTCTACCTTTACAATATCTCCACTTTTAGAATCAGACACAGATGTCCCACGCATTTTCTCCTCTAAATGCCACGCGAATCACACTAACCTTCTGTGATCTGATGCTGGAAATGTTCCTACTCTCACGACTGGTTAAAATGCCAAGGTTTGGGCAGCCAGAGGAGGCTGGACACCTGTGAGAAAGAATTGAGGGAAGCAAAACGCAAATGTCTAAAAATTTGGACAAAAATATATATCGAAACAGGGAATGAAAGTTAGAATATGCGGGAATCTAACGATACAGAGGAGAGAAAGGGGGCATAAGAGGGGGGAGAGAGAGACAGAGAGACTAAGAAAAAAGAGGCACAGGACAGAAGCCCAAAAGTAACAGAAAACAACATAGAGTAAAAAGAGATAGTATAACTTCTTAGTTACTACAACAGACAGTAAAAATAAGATATTTGAACAGAAGTTGATAGTCCTTAATAACTCTCCAGAGGTTGATAGTCCTTAATAACCCTCCAGAGGTTGATAGGTCTTAATAACCCTCCAGAGGCTGATAGTCCTTAATAACCCTCCAGAGGTTGATAGGTCTTAATAACCCTCCAGAGGTCGATAGGTCTTAATAACCCTCCAGAGGTTGATAGGTCTTAATAACCCTCCAGAGGTTGATAGGTCTTAATAACCCTCCAGAGGTTGATAGGTCTTAATAACCCTCCAGAGGTCGATAGGTCTTAATAACCCTCCAGAGGTTGATAGGCCTTAATAACCCTCCAGAGGCTGATAGTCCTTAATAACCCTCCAGAGGTTGATAGGTCTTAATAACCCTCCAGAGGTCGATAGGTCTTAATAACCCTCCAGAGGTTGATAGGTCTTAATAACCCTCCAGAGGTTGATAGGTCTTAATAACCCTCCAGAGGTTGATAGGTCTTAATAACCCTCCAGAGGTTGATAGGTCTTAATAACCCTCCAGAGGTCGATAGGTCTTAATAACCCTCCAGAGGTTGATAGGCCTTAATAACCCTCCAGAGGTTGATAGGTCTTAATAACCCTCCAGAGGTTGATAAGCCTTAATAACCCTCCAGAGGTTGATAGGCCTTAATAACCCTCCAGAGGTTGATAGGCCTTAATAACCCTCCAGAGGTTGATAGGCCTTAATAACCCTCCAGAGGTTGATAGGTCTTAATAACCCTCCAGAGGTCGATAGGTCTTGATAACCCTCCAGAGGTTGATAGGCTTTAGGCCCAACACCAAACGAAAAATAACGCCTGACAGCACCTCTGTTGCTCTGTATGCAACAATGAACTGCATTCAACATATTTATTGATCTAATATAAGAAAATATTAAATACAGTAAATTTACTTGTTTACACTTAATTGTTTTTGAGAGTTATAGTATTTACTTGTGTTTCTCTTATATTATTTTACTCTGCCTTAAGCAACAACGTTGTTTTTTGGGGTTTGAATCTTTAAATAGAAGTGCGAGGCTATTCTTATTGTCCAAGAATGTTCTATATGCAGAGGCCTCGGACAATACAGTATTGTCCGAGGCTTCTGTGAGTCAAACTAGATAACGGGATGAGTTATGGAAAAAAGGCTTCGGTGAGTTAAAAGATTCTATTTCATATGTCTTGGATGTAGCTAGTATATTACAGCCACTAAATTAGATTAGTGACTGGTCAGAAAGCATATGCTTTAGACTTGAACTTTGTCTAGAACTTAAAACTTACTGTATGCACGAAGAAGCGGAATATATTATTTGTTATCAAAATCTTAGCTTAAAAAATTAGTTTGTTTTTATTTACAAAGATTCAATGATTTAACAAATAATACTTAGTTTAATATATCTTGCATAATGCGTAGTTGATGCTAAAGAGTAGTTTGTGCTAAAAAGGCATACATTTGTTTGCATATTAAGACTGGGATATAGTTATTTAGTTCTGTGATCTTTAGTTATTAGTATATATGTCATGACTAGTATTTAAAAGACTGTAGGGAGTAACGCTAAAGGCTTTCCATGTCAGCTGATCTACACGTGGTGTGGTTGAAGCTTATTAAGACCTCAAATGGACCACAAGGAGAGTGACCAAAGGACCTAAGCTCAACCCCCGCAAGCACAACTAGATGCGTACCAGGGACGGACCGGCATTATAGGGACCAGCTGCACGTCTGAGACCTCAACTGGACCACTGTAGAAACCAGGTTTAAGACTACAGATGGACCACACTAGGAGCCAGCTGTGTTTGACCCCATCTGGTCCACGCTAGGTATAAGCCAGTCACCGCTCAAGAGCCGTATGAGCGTGAGGGCATTGTTACCCCACTACTGTGTGAGGGCCACAACTCTTGACTTTCACTGGTGCTTTGTGGTGGCGAGTCCGCTCGACCTTGATCCTGTCTCGCTGGAAAACTCGTCCCTCTCAACAAATACGTCTAATTCTGGACGTTATGGTCTACAGCGCCGGTATGGCTCGCAAAATTCTACGTTTTCTGTATGTCGGTAGGGTTATGTGGGTCGTTTTGGTTCACACATTGTGTGTCAATTATTGTAGGTTTATGCTTATTAGGTTAGAACATTTTTTTGTTCTAAACTAACAATTACACACGTGTTACTAAGGTTCTAACCATACTTACAAACACACGTGTGTGTGTGTGTGTGTGTGTGTGTGTGTGTGTGTGTGTGTGTGTGTGTGTGTGTGTGTGTTTGTAATAGAGTATGTATTAGATATGATAAAGAAAATAGATCCGGAATCAATACACACACACACACACACACACACACACACACACACACACTGAACACCGCAGACGAGAGAAGTAACATAGAGGGGGACATGATCACTACATACAAGACACCGGAGAGAATATATAAGATTGAACAAAGACAGCCTATTTTAAATCTAGGTAAAACAAGTCAAGAGGACGAAGATGAAAGCTGGAAACGCAAATGAGTTAAAACAAAAAATTCACATAAAGGGTTAACGCCACCTCCATCCACAAAAGGTTATTCGACAAAGAAATTAAGCATAAAAAAATAGCTTAAAGAAGATGCATCAATGATTCCAGTCACTCGGGCTGTATGGGTCTCGAACCGTGGACCCATTTTTATACAACAATGACTTGACCAATATATATATATATAAACAATTGTCAAACCTATCATTGCCAGAACCACCTCTCGTGATATGATATTTCGCATCCCAGGAAGGTCTAGCCCGGGATATATTTACCCCGNACCGAAACGTTGTCGTTCGTCCATCTTTTGATGTGTTGTGGCTTGGTCATCAAGCGCTCGAGTCCCTCAGGCAAGCTCATCCTCTCGAGACATACATTACTCCTAAGATTATTAACTTCATCCCGTCGCAAGATCCCAACAACTACCTAAAAAAACCGACAAGCTTTTCGCTCCACGGCGTCGGAAATTGGTGATTAAGGGCAGACTTTAGTATTTTCAGGAATTACTCGACTGAGTACCTAACGTCATAAATGGGGATAATAAAAAACTATGCTATTAATGCTTTTTATTCGATTTTTTTGGCGGCTATGTCGACACAGGTGAGCGAGTTTTCTTAAGTTTGACTTTGTGTTTGCCATCATTGGACAATAATGTAAGAGCCCCTTTTCTAGATCGCCTTAAAACCTTTTATAAATGGCATCAGAGAGAGAGAGAGAGTCGATTCTCTCTGTTGAGAAAGATTATACCGTGTGTGTGTGTGTGTGGTGTCCCCTCTTCTAAACTACCCCATTAACCAAATTGGTTTGTAAAAGTTGTTAGTTACTCCATGATGGTGAAGAGGTTCAACTGTTAGTTCCTTCAGTGCCTTGTGCGTCCAAGACAGGTCTGGAATAGGGCAAGTAGGTGTCGTGGAAAAGGCATTTGAAGGTCGCGAGTTAGGCTAGTGACTGTTAACATGGTAAGTCGAGGTTTGTACTAAGGTCACTAGGCGTCTAAATTATAACGCGTCTGGAACATGTATGGATGTTGTGTATGTGTTGTATGCACGTTGTATGTGTTGTATGTTGCATGTGTGTATTAATTATTTGTATTTAGGATTTGTGTCTGCAGGATCGAGGTATTAGCTCTCGGACCCCGCCTTTCTAACCGTCGGTTATCTAATATACTGACTCCTGATCTATTTTTCGTCTAAAGCATCTACTATATGGTGGGTACTCGCCTAATTGTGCTTCCGGGGGTTGAGCTCTGGCTCTTTGGTCCCGTCTCTCAACCGTCAATCAACAGGTGTACAGGTTCCTGAGCCTATTGGGCTCTATCATATCTACACTTGAAACTGTGTATGGAGTCAGCCTCCACCACATCACTTCCTAATGCATTCCATTTGTCAACCACTCTGACGCTAAAAAAGTTCTTTCTAATATCTCTGTGGCTCATTTGGGCACTCAGTTTCCACCTGTGTCCCCTAGTACGTGTGCCCCTTGTGTTAAATAGCCTGTCTTTATCTACCCTATCAATTCCCTTCAGAATCTTGAATGTGGTGATCATATCCCCCCTAACTCTTCTGTCTTCCAGCGAAGTGAGATTTAATTCCCGTAGTCTCTCCTCGTAGCTCATACCTCTCAGCTCGCGTACTAGTCTGGTGGCAAACCTTTGAACCTTTTCCAGTTTGGTCTTATCCTTGACTAGATATGGACTCCATACTGGGGCTGCATATTCCAGGATTGGCCTGACATATGTGGTATACAAAGTTCTGAATGATTCCTTACGCAAGTTTCTGAATGCCGTTCTTATGTTGGCCAGCCTGGCATATGCCGCTGATGTTATCTTCTTAATATGGGCTGCAGGAGACAGGTCTGGCGTGATATCACGCCAGATATCACGCCACACGTGACACGTGATATCACGTGTGTGTGTGCGTTATATTATTTAAATTTAAGTTAAAGTCATTCACTTTAAATATTCCTATTGGATTCACCTATTTAGATTCAACACTAAGTTTACGTCTAAGAAAAAAATATTGTATAACCCCCAACAGAACCCCCACCCGCCACCCCCACACCCTCCACCCCCACACCCCTCCACCCTCACACCCCCACACACACGAACCCCCCCCCCCAAAAAAAAAAAAAACATTTTGCATACCTGTTTTAAAACAGAGAGCACACACACCCTACTTGAAGAGTGGGCGCTGCCATGAGTACGATTAGCACGAGGTGTCTGTGGCCGCCGGAAGATTTATCGTACCGCACACCTTTTGTTTACTGGTGGAGTCTGGCGCTCTGGCAGTGATCCGCTGATGAGAAAATTGCACTGGAATTGCAGGGGTTCGAGTTTACGAGGGAGGTAATCTGTCGCAAGAGGAACGACTCGAGAAAGGACAAGAAGGTGAAAGAAGAGCTAGGGTTAAGAGGGGTGGGCTAGTACTCACGTAGTCGTCTGCTCCTGTACCCTCCTGTGTGTAAAACTAGTAGGGTAAGGCTTACCCTGAGCTATGGGAAGGGAAAGCTCTCAGCCTGCTAACAGGCGTCAGCAGTCGTCTGCTCCTGTACCCTCCTGTGTGTAAAACTAGTAGGGTAAGGCTTACCATGAGCTATGGGAAGGGAAAGCTCTAAGCCTGCTAACAGGAATCAGCAGTCGTCTGCTCCTGTACCCACCTGTGTGTAAAACTAGTAGGGTAAGGCTTACCATGAACTATGGGAAGGGAAAGCTCTCAGCCAGCTAACAGGAGTCAGCAGTCGTCTGCTCCTGTACCCTCCTGTGTGTAAAACTAGTAGGGTAAGGCTTACCATGAGCTATGGGAAGGGAAATCTCTCAGCCTGCTAACAGGCGTCAGCAGTCGTCTGCTCCTGTACCCTCTTGTGTACAGAAAAAATAATTGAAAATATTTGGAGATATTGGGTATACGTGTATACCCCATTTTTCGGTATATAGACACGTGAGGATATACTAGTCCTGGATCATGAGCGTATGCTTTAAAGTATATTTGCTAATTAGTCCGTCAATGCCATCATAACCCCCCACACACCTGACTCAACCCTTACCTAAAACAGTTTAGCCAGTCAACCAAAATGTTTTCATCAAAAAACTTTGACCGGTTGGAAAACCGCAACACACAAACAAGCATTTACACAAGTAAATACAACAGATGGGTTTCATAAAGTAACAAAAAATAGGTTACATAAAGTAACGGAGAATAGGATAAATAAGATTAATATCAAATGAGAGACGAGGGTAAAAAGAAAATGGGATACCATTCCCGGAACAACGGGAGACTTAGACCAAAGAGGAAAACCCTTTCGCCAACACCAATTAGCGGGTCAACTTTATGACCCACAAAAAAGGACAGCTGGAGTCATCAGTCCAAAGAAATAATAGTTAACCCAACCTACGTAATCGCTTATACTTTGTTGAGTGGGAAGCTTGGAATTTAGATTGGACGATGTGAGGTTGTGAAGGTGGAGTCTGTGAGGGTAGACTACACAAACTCTACTTTCAAATCTTTCTCTCCCTCCGCTTTCAACTCATCTTAACCTATCTTCTCACCCCTCACGTTTTACCCCCTCTCCTCACTCCGTCCCCCTCCCCCCCCCTTCAGTCACCACACTGCGGCCACAACAGGTTCCTGATCCTAATAAGGGTGCGGGGTGGGGCTTTGTAGCGACGGGTTGGTAGGCCTCAGCGGTCATTTTCCTCTTTGGGTGTAACCATTAGGGTGTTGTGTGTTGGGTAGAGTACTCACCTAGTTGTGCTTGCGGGGGTTGAGCTCTGGCTCTTTGGTCCCGCCTCTCAACTGTCAGTCAACAGGTGTACAGATTCCTGAGCCTATTGGGCTCTATCATATCTACACTTGAAACTGTGTATGGAGTCAGCCTCCACCACATCACTGCCTAATGCATTCCATTTGTTAACTACTCTGACACTAAAAACGTTCTGTCTAATAAATATTAAAAATAGTTCTTTCTAATGTGAGTGTTGGGTTTGAGGTTCAACAGAAACCATCACCACCACCTTCAACAAAAGTCCCTACAACAATCACCACCACATACAACAATCCATCCCAACACAATCACAATCACCATTCCAACCATCACCACCAAACCACTCCGCACCATCACCACTATCCTTCTCCTCTTCCATCCCCACCCCTCCCCTCCCTTCACAACCCATCCACAACCATTGCCAGCCAACCATCACGAACTAACCCCCTCCCCTCCCCTCCCCTCCTCCCCGCCACCCCCTGATCACCATCAGAAACAGACCTCGCTAATCACTCGCCAGACACCTCTACCAATCAGGAAAAACAAACAGACAAGGGTCCAGGTGGCGTCCCAGCGGGTCCTCCGCGGTAGCATGTGGTGCGGTGATTGGTTAGAATCGCTGGCTCTTAATGACAATCTCATGGACCCCGAATTGGCAATTTGGGCACCTGTGTTGGTTATCTGGTCGTTTGTGTGTTGGTTTGGTGGGCAGCAGACCCCGTCTTTATCTACGGGGGTAGAGGATTGTACCTGATGCGATTGTGGCTTCTGGCCGCGACGTGTCGTCGAGTTTGAGATATTGCATTGAGATGGTTATCTGTTCTGTCTATCGTGGTGGTTTGGGGTGATTGTGGGGTTAGGAGTCGTTATAATGTCTTTTGTGGTTGAGCACACCGCCGGCACTACTATCACCACCACGACTACCAGCACCACCACGACTACCAGCACCACCACCGAGTATGAACGATCCTTACAATACCAGTGGAACAATGGGACGTTCTCCACGCGACCACCTTGGTTAGTTACCCACAAAAAAAAACATCATTTTCTTCTGCCAAAACCCATTATTTTAATCCCTGGTCAACACACCGCATCGTGACCTTTGAACCTAGCAAATGATACTTCTCATGTTCATGCATTACTCCGAATCATTCCAACATGTTATTAATTATTTTTGCTCAATCATATGTAGTTCAATCTGACTGTTAATGCTACAGGGCTTGGAGCCGTTCAGGCAGTTGGCTGAAACCTGAGATTGGATTTTCAGAAGTCATTCTAAACCAGTTTATTGCAGCCAGGGGGTGACTGAGCTGTTGTTCTTAGTTTCCAGGACCCGATGAAGGAGCTGCCTGTTTCGTTAAAATAAAAATATATTGTGATTTTAATATCTGATACAAATTTATCCTCTTGGTGAGAATAATTTTATTAGAGTAATGGACGAATATCTTTCTTGAATAGTATTCAGTGTTCTGTAGTTCAGAGGGCTTCATTCTCGATTCGCCATCGGGGATCATGGGTTCGATTCCCCAAATGGGACAATAATACTTCGACAAGCTTCCTTTTCACCTAATGCCTCAGTTCATCTAGGAATAAATAGGTACCCCAGAGATCAACACCCTATCTAGGGTTATATCCTGGGGAGGGTCAGTGGTTCACCCTTGAAGGGACCTCATTACAAGACTTTAAGGGTGTGTGATATAAGCCTAATGTGTATGAATACATTCTGGCTTCCTGTCCCCCGACACAATCAATGAATGACAGTGTCAGACCACGATGGAAGGATTAAGACAGGAATTTCCTTAAGTACTTTCGTATTTAATAATACATCTTCAGAAGGATGGATTTACAGTTCAGTGGGTGTAGATATATATGCAGGAAAGATGTGAGGTATAATGTCTTTAGTGAGATAATGGGATATTAATAAGGTATTAATGAGAGAAATGTTTACATAGGATTCATCGAAAAAAAAGTCTTCAGTAGTAGGCAGAAACCAATTGTATACTGCCGTTATGTTCACTTTGCATAACGTGACGACATACCCACTGGCTGCTTGTCTTCCGACAAAATTAATTATAAATACCTAAATTATTAATATTTGATGAAAAGATAAAAAAGAAAATTTACATTTTAATGTCTTTATCATAAATCTTTTTACATTGAAATTTAAATAATCAATAGCTATTATATAATAAACGCTTTAAATTAAGATCTTCAGTAAATTAGAATATATTTAAAAGTATTTTTCAAATCAATATATATAGCATTTATATAAAGTTTTTAGTTTAACTAGAAATTAACCGAAATAATTATATATATATATATATATATATATATATATATATATATATATATATATATATATATATATATATATATATATATATATATATAATCGTGCCTAATAGCCAGAACGCACTACTCGGGGGTGAATTTGGGCCTCGTATTACATACCAGTTAAGTTCTCCAGCTACGACTGGGTTCCCCGTGAACCCAGTTAAGCTACGCTCCCCTGGGTTCACAGGGAATGGTAGAACCAGAGTAGTCGGTGACCAATCATTCTAGCATTCCAACACTGGATCCTAGCCCAGGTCCTGCTGGACGGCTGCGCTTACGAGATGTGAGTTTCTCCTCTGCAGCCTCGCTTCAGGTCAATAGATAGAGCATAATGATCCTGAATCTTTAGCTACACTCACCTGGATCAAAGAGCCCATCCCCTCCGGTTTAGCAATACCTGTGGAACAATGAGACGCTCCCCACAATACTTGTGGTACAATGGGATTATGTCCACAATAACTTCTGGGTAGTTAGCTAAACCAAGTCTAACCAATAGTTAAAATATATACATATATGCATAATAACCACATGTGAAAAATAGAGAATGCTTAACGCGTTTTCGGCTAATTCGCCTTCATCAGAGCAAAGTAGAATGAAGATCAGTTCTTCTACTTTGAAGATCTTCATTCTACTTTGCTCTGATGAAGGCGAATTAGCCGAAAACGCGTTAAGCATTCTCTATTTTTCACATGTGGTTATTCTGCATACTTGGATAAGTGTTTTTGTGATCATTGTTGCATATACATACATACATTTTATATATATATATATATATATATATATATATATATATATATATATATATATATATATATATATATATATATATATATATATATTTGCCAATTACCTCGTTATTACGTAGTCATAAATTTTTAATCAACATGACTTGGGCTAGACATAAGAATACCAGTGTTGGTATGCAAGCTTTACCTCGCGAAGCCTGGGTGGCAGAGTGCGAATTATTTTTGATTGGTATTCCACGTGTTGAGAGACAGAACCTTCAGTACGAGACCAGAGTTTCAATCACTATTGCGTGTCTCAGTGGCAGTCCCGGCCATAAAGCCTCATCTACCTTAGCTAGCTGAGGAAGCTGAAGTGTGTCTTTACTAGCATCTACGCAGTAATGCAGAATAAGGATGTCTCGTCTCTGATCTCTATTCTTCGGGCTCACCATAGCCCGTGCTACTTGTGACTTTTTGTTCCAGGTAGTGAATCTTTTAACAACTGAGGACTAATAAAACATCAGATCTCTGATGTTAATCAAATCACCTTACTTCTATACTTGATTATCCCTTCCACGTGTATATTAAACCCAGAATCGTATCATTAACTGAAGATCGTTTCGCTACTCACTGAAATTTTGTGGACAAAATTAAATGAAATATTTATTTGAAATGATGAAATATATTTGAAAATGGCGAGATATATATATAATTCCTTCACGTGTACCATCGACGACTCGAACTAACGAGCGCCGAGTGCAAGAGAGCAGCTCTACTGACCTTACTACGAATATCCACAATAAGAGACGGTATTGTGTTAATAATCACTGACCAACTCAAACTCAAAAATACAATTATTATTAATCCGGAGGACAGCAAACCTTGTCTAACACTGTTATCTAATTTTTACATAATTAAATATAAATTTACAAGATCAGCAGAGAAAACGGATATGAAAATATGTGAGAGGGATACTTAATCAAATGTCGTGAATAGACAAAACATATTTGGAACATCTATTTAATATTTTAACAATATTTCCATGATAGGTGTTAGGATGGAAGAGTTCCTTTTAACAGGTGTTGAACAGGAAGAAGGACGAGGGAGAATGTTGCTGGCTTAACAGCACGACCTTCCTACGTGCAGCATTTTCAGAAGATAACAGCTCGTGTGTGTGTACCTGGCAGCCTTGGAGGTTCTGCTGTACCTCTTGTACCACAGCTTAGTTACTGCTGCCGTACCTCTTGTACCACAGCTTAGTTACTGATGCTGTACCTCTTGTACCACAGCTTAGTTACTGATGCTGTACCTCTTGTACCACAGCTTACTTACTGATGCTGTACCTCTTGTACCACGGCTTAGTTACTGCTGCTGTACCTCTTGTACCACAGCTTAGTTACTGATGCTGTACCTCTTGTACCACAGCTTAGTTACTGATGATGTACCTCTTGTACCACGGCTTAGTTACTGCTGCTGTACCTCTTGTACCACTGCTTAGTTACTGCTGCTGTACCTCTTGTACCACAGCTTAGTTACTGATGCTGTACCTCTTGTACCACAGCTTAGTTACTGCTGCTGTACCTCTTGTACCACTGCTTAGTTACTGGTGCTGTACCTCTTGTACCACAGCTTAGTTACTGATGCTGTACCTCTTGTACCACAGCTTAGTTACTGGTGCTGTACCTCTTGTACCACAGCTTAGTTACTGGTGCTGTACCTCTTGTACCACAGCTTAGTTACTGATGCTGTACTCTTGTACCACAGCTTAGTTACTGATGCTGTACCTCTTGTACCACAGCTTAGTTACTGCTGCTGTACCTCTTGTACCACAGCTTAGTTACTGATGCTGTACCTCTTGTACCACAGCTTAGTTACTGATGCTGTACCTCTTGTACCACAGCTTAGTTACTGGTGCTGTACCTCTTGTACCACAGCTTAGTTACTGGTGCTGTACCTCTTGTACCACAGCTTAGTTACTGATGCTGTACCTCTTGTACCACAGCTTAGTTACTGGTGCTGTACTGGTTACTGGTCTTCAAGCTATAGTCGCCGTGGATCTTAGCGAAATGAACACTACCTTTCTTTGCGTTGATTGCGGTAATAGTTTTGTTCACTTTGCGTTTAAGGTCTTCCAAAGGTCTTCAATTTATCAGTCCGTAAGGTAACATGTATCTACAGATAGACGGAGTGGCAATGGTCTTCCCCTTATCTTGAGATGATTTCGTTTTTTTTTTTTTTTAGTGTCCCCGCGGCCCGGTCCTCGAACAGGCCTCCACCCCCAGGAAGCAGCCCGTGACAGCTGACTAACATCCAGGTACCTATTTTACTGCTAGGTAACAGGGGCATAGGGTGAAAGAAACTCTGCCCATTGTTTCTCGCCGGTGCCTGGGATCGAACCCAGGACCACAGGATCACAAGTCCAGCATGCTGTCGCCTCGGCCGACCTGCTCCCATAGATCCTTCCAAGATCAAATTACTGACCTTCCCTAGGATGCAACCCCACATCAGTTGACCTAACTCCCGGAAACCTATTTACTGCTAGGTGAACAGCGGCATTAGGTGAAAGGAAACGTGCCCAACCATTTCCTGTCCCGCTCGGAATCGATTTCTGGATTCCCTATT
Organism: Procambarus virginalis; assembly: GCA_020271785.1. Classification (NCBI taxonomy): domain Eukaryota; kingdom Metazoa; phylum Arthropoda; class Malacostraca; order Decapoda; family Cambaridae; genus Procambarus; species Procambarus virginalis. The sequence continues at coordinate 8,177,415 of WNGS01162647.1, forward strand.
CGGAGTAGAGAACGAAGCCATCTGTGCTATTGAGACCCCTAGCCCGTCCTTGATCCTTATCAAACGATCGGTCCGTCCTGGACCCCTTGTATAATAATTATTATGTATGGGTCCAGGACGGACCCTTGCCAAGGGATCCTTATGAAGTGATCGGTCTATCCCGGACCTTATCAAGTAATTGGTCCGTCCTGCACCCTTATCATAACCAGTTTTAATGATGAATATGAAATATGCATCAGACGAAGATGCATCTTCGACAAGCCGCCGGTTTTCCTGTCCTTTTCGAGGCCTTTAAGGTAGGTGGCCCACAGGTAAATTAAGGTATACATTTGTATATTTCTCCATTTCTCTGCATGCTTACCTAGGAAAATTTTAAGTTATCCCTCAAAATATTACCCATTCCAATTTTTTTTATAGAAATGAGAACCTAGGGAAAGGGTATAACTTAAACAATAATACAAATTTGCAGCTCTGTACATGCAAAAGGGTTTATCTTGATATGTCAAAAAATTGGCGTTATCTGATCAGTCAGATACAATTGGTCTGACTGCGGTTGAACAAATGATATGGTTATTTATTTTAATTCAAAATTTTAGTTTTGGATTCTAGTGTGATAAATAATAATGTTGTTTATAATTTGTAAGTTAACAAGTTAAGTTTAGGCTAAGTTTTATTAGCCTAAAACGTTTAGGCTAAGTTTTATTAGCCTAAACGAGGATTGTTGCAAGTCTCGAGGTATGCGACATACCTCGAGACATATTCATACCCTAAACTAATCCTAAACACAAGACATAACAAACACAATCATGACAAAATAACAAACGAATTATGAAGACAAGAGACGAGGGCTTTTTGTTTGCTTAAGACTAATTTTCTATCAAATATTTAGACGATATTGAAGAAACAACTCTACATAACCCATATGGTAACAGCTGCTGATGGAAGGTATAATGTGTAGCCTCTTTTGTTAATATCTGTAGGTAATAGGCTCTATTAAGCTATTATGACATCTTGTCTGTAAATTAAAACATCGTAACTGTCGAATAGGGTAATTATGTTAATACCTAATTGCTGGCAATAAAGAAGAGGGGCAATTAATCATAGTTTATGTATTGTATATATAATTGTAGTTACAAGAATTTCATTTGTAGAATACTAAAAAGCAGTCTGTGAATTTTATACTAGAAGAGGTGGTGATGGAAAGGGGGGTACCCTTGGGGTGCTTGGGATAGGCTCTTTCTTTCCCCCATTTACTCCCTATTTTATCACACTTTTTTGTTCCCACTTCCCTGACTTCCCTCTTCCCCCATTTCCCGCCTCACTCCTCCTCCTCCCCTCACTCTCTTCCCCATCCCATCACCCCTACCACTTTTACCCCATACTTCCTGGACTGGCTTCCAACTTTGGAGACACATTTCATGTGTGTGCATATTATATTATATATATATATATATATATATATATATATATATATATATATATATATATATATATATATATATATATATATATATATATACAGTTAGCACCCTCCTGGTAGCCTATCTTAGGCCACATAGGATTTGCGAGATAATGGGACACAAAGTCACTAACCAACTAAAGATGGATTTCACCCCCAGGCAGTCTTGGGGTGCTCTCCATGCGATTTTCTGGTTGCCCCAATATCTCCAATAATGTCTCGAACACCAGTTCCTTCGTATTACCACCTGTGACTCAATGGCCCGATTCCACAGTATTCAAGTGTTCTTGTAGCTTGTAAAGTTGATGTATATACAAAATCTGAGCTGTGGATACTCCGAGACACGCTATAAAACAAGTCAGAGATATCTTGAGGAATCTCAGAAGTGCATCACATTTTTTAATGTCCTGTAACTTTGCATAACCGGATTACTGCAGTTTACCCTCATACAGAAAACAGTCATGTGTAATTAGTACAGAGATCTAGGCCCACAACAACAAGATTCTGGTGAGATTACCTTGAGGTTATCTCAAGATCCATGGCCTCGCTGCTGGGCCTCTGAACAAGGAGTCCTTTACGCTTAAATCCTGCGGCTATACCAAGATGAGCTCAAAAGTTACCCGACCAATCGACATGCGCTAAGGGTGTTTAGAAATATGATTTAGATCGCAGTTTTTTTTTAGCATGGGAAATGCTGAGGCGGGTAGGGGGCGTTGAACATTGTATAGCAATTGTCAATTCAATGATACATTAAGTAATGATCTTCGTTTGGTGTTGGGCACGAGGCCCATCAACCTCTGGAGGGTTATTAAGGGTTATTAAGGCCTACAACCTCTGAAGGGTTATTAAGGCCTATCAACCTGCTGAGGTTATTAAGGCCTATCAACCTCTGGGGTTTATTAAGGCCTATCAACCTCTGGAGGGCTGGTTATTAAGACCTAAATTTACTTCTTAAAAAACTAGATATCAAGAAACCCGATTAATATTTCACTCCTAAAATAAAATTTTGAATCTCTCTGCCACAAAAACTCGCTTCTTAATTTATCTATTTCCCTTTCGAGACCTATAATTGAATTATATAAATTTAAACATCTATTATACACAAGATTCATATCTTTAATACTACCAGAGGTCTATCTTACTACTGGACACGAACCGCATTTAAGCTTTCCACTGGACACATGCCTCATCACTGGACACATGCCTTATCACTGGACACATGCCTCATCGCACATGCTCCGACACATGCCTCAACACTGGACACATGCCTCAACACTGGACACATGCCTCATCATTGGACACATGCCTCACACTGGACACATGCCTCAACACTGGACACATGCCTCAACACTGGACACATGCCTCATCATTGGACACATGCCTCATCATTGGACACATGCCTCAACACTGGACACATGCCTCATCATTGGACACATGCCTCATCACTGGACACATGCCTTATCACTGGACACATGCCTCTCCCCTCCCCTCATTGCAAAACATACATATTTCCACACACCAACCACCTCGTTACTGGAGGGGGGTAGACTTCCTTATCGAATCAAACAAGAAATCTTAAATGGATTAAGACTGAAGCCCAACAGCATAGTTGACTCATTTGGGAACAGAGAGACAGACCCGCATGCAAATGAACCCGGGGGCTCGTGCGATCCTAAGATGGCCAGCGCGGTGATTACTTACGCCCTAAGGCAAGCTGAAGGGGGAAATAGTAACCTTTGAGGTAAGGCTAATGGCTAGATGACTTTCACCCGTGGAGTAGCCTCGAGGAAAGGCGATATTTACCCTCCCGGTGTACCGGAGAAACAGGCGGATATATAACAGACCGCGATCAGGGAATTCGGGATTGGGAAAATATTTGAGTAACCCTCCGATATTTTTAAGCCATCACCTGACGAGGGACGATGAAATTAGTTTAGTTTACCCATAACTATTACGCTCCCTCGCGATGACATTTTTTGAGTATGCATTGGAAAAAAATAGTTACTTAGTAAACAATATTTAAAGTTCTTGGCAGAATAATGTATTAGATTTTCGACCTTGGTAATGGAAGTGGATTTTTCTAGATTGAAATTGAATTTAAATAAGTTTATTGAGGTGTAAATACATACAAGGATGAGGTTAGGTTAAGCTATTCTTACATCGTTTTTCTAGATTAATACGCTTGTGCCTGTAAACGGGCTCACCATAGCCCGTGCGTGCTACTTGGAACTTTGTTCCAGGTAGCGAATCTTTAACAACAACACACTGTAGTACCGCTCATGTCTATGATTTGGGAAAAGAAGTTTAAATTAGACACGGACAAAACGTGTGAACTAGTTTATCTGTAGAGTCTTTATAGAGCATTGTGTTCTATTAGGTGTCCTAGTTTACCAGGAGGGGGGGTTGTGTGTTATTAGTTTACATAGAGGAGTGTGTGTGTACTGGTTTACCTGGATGGTCATTATGGGTGCTGGTTTACCTGGAGGTCATTACGGGTACTGGTTTACTTGGAGACAGATTCAGGAGAACCTGCTATTGTCCTTTCCAGCACCTGTCATCTCCAAGACCTGTCACCTTCAACACCTACCATATCCAACACCTACAATATCCCAACACCTGTGATCTCCACCTGTTGTCTCCAATATCTGCCATCCCAATCACTGTCATTCCAAGACTATCTCAACATATGTCATCACCAACACCTGTCACCTAAAACACCGGTCATTACACTGGCGACGAAACCACGTTCCATATTATGTATAAATATTGCCATAATAATTCCATGTATCAGTTGTTAATGGA
>WNGS01162647.1:8192713-8211565 GCA_020271785.1 Procambarus virginalis
TAGTTTTATACAGGAGGATACAGGAGCAAGACGACTGCTGTCTACCGGTTAGCTGGCTGTAGAGCATTTCCATTCCCATAATTTCATGGAAAGGCCTTACCTACTAGTTTTACACACAGGAGGTAAGAGCAGCGAAACGCAGTTGAACAAATGACTTTCTGTAGGGGCAGGCTGGAGAGCTTTCTTTACCCTATCCCACTAGCTCAATGGTAAGCCTTACCCATACTAGTTTTACCACACAGGGAGGGGATACAGGGGAGGCCAGACGACTGCTGGTTACTCCTGTTAAGACTGGGCTAAGGCTTTCCCTTTCCATAGTTCATGGTAAGGCCTTACCCTACTTAGTTTACCACACAGGGAGGTATTCAGGGAAGCAGAACGGGATGCTGGACTCCTGCTTAGCTGGCTAGAGCTTTCCTTTCCCATAGCTCATGGTAAGCCTTTACCCTAACCTAGTTTTTAACAAACAGTGGGGTAACAAAGGGGAGCAGACGACTGTGACTCCTGTTAGCAGGGCTGGATCTTTCCCTTCCACATTTTTTTTTTTTTTTTTTTTTTTTTTTTAAGATATATACATAGGAGTTGTTACATTCTTGTACAGCCAACTTAGTACGCGTAGCGTTTCGGGGGCAGGTCCCTGGGGAATTACGATTCACGACCCGCCGCGAAGAACCGTTTTTTCATCCAAGTACACATTTTACTGTTGCGTTAAACAGAGGCTACAGTTAAGGAAATGGCGCCCAGTAAATCCTCCCCGGCCAGGATACGAACCCATGACATAGCGCTCGCGTATCGCCAGGCGAGTGTCTTACCACTACATCCACGGAGACTGCAAATAATAGCTCATGGTAAGCCTTACCCTACTAGTTTTACACACAGGAGGGTACAGGAGCAGACGACTGCTGACTCCTGTTAGCAGGCTGAGAGCTTTCCCTTCCCATAGCTCATGGTAAGCCTTACCCTACTAGTTTTACACACAGGAGGATACAGGAGCAGACGACTGCTGACTCATGTTAGCTGGCTGAGAGCTTTCCCTTCCCATAGTTCATGGTAAGCCTTACCCTAATAGTTTTACACACAGGTGGGTACAGGAGCAGACGACTGCTGATTCCTGTTATCAGGCTGAGAGCTTTCCCTTCCCATAGCTCATGAGTAAGCCTGTACGTCCTACTAGTTTACACAAAGGAAGGTACAGGAGCAGATGACTGCTGACTCCTGTTAGCTGGCTGGAGAGCTTTCCCTTCCCATGGCTCATGGTAAGCCTTACCTAATAGTTTTACACACAGGTGGGTACAGGAGCAGACGACTGCTGATTCCTGTTATCAGGCTTGAGAGCTTTCCCTTCCCATACCTCATAGGTAAGCCTTAACCCCTACTAGTTTTACACACAGGAGGGTACAGGAGCAGGACGACTGCTGACTCCTGTTAGCTGGCTGAGAGCTTTCCTTCCCTATAGCTCATGGATTAAGCCTTACCCTACTAGTTCTTACACACAGGAGGGTACAGGAGCAGACGAACTGCTGACGACCTGTTAGCTGGCATGGAGAGCATTTGCCCGTCCCATAGCTCATGGATAAAGCCTACCCTACTAGTTTTACCACAGAGGGTATCAGGAGCACACAGACTGCTGACTCCTGTTAGCTGGCTGAGAGCATTTCCTTCCCATAGCTCATGGTAAAGTCCTTCACCTACTAGTTTTACACACAGGAGGGACAGGAGCAGACGACTGCTGACTCCTGTTAGCTGGCTGAGGAGCATTCTCCTTCCCATAGCTCATGGTAAGCCTTACCCTACTAGTTTTACACACGGTGGGTACAGGAGCAGACGACTACGTGAGTACTTGCCCACCCCTCTTAACCCTAGCTCTTCTTTCACCTTCTTGTCCTTTCTCGAGTCGTTCCTCTTGCGACAGATTACCTCCCTCGTAAACTCGAACCCTGCAATTCCAGTGCAATTTTCTCATCAGCGGATCACTGCCAGAGCGCCAGACTCCACCAGTAAACAAAAGGTGTGCGGTACGATAAATCTTCCGGCGGCCACAGACACCTCGTGCTAATCGTACTGATGGCAGCGCCCACTCTTCAAGTAGGGTGTGTGTGCTCTCTGTTTTAAAACAGGTATGCAAATGTTTTTTTTTTTTGGGGGGGGGGGTTCGGGTGTGTGGGGGTGTGGGGGTGGAGGGGGGGTTGGAGGGTGTGGGGTGGCGGGTGTGGGGTGGAGGGTGTGGGGGTGGCGGGTGAGGGTTCTGTTGGGGGGTTATACAATATTTTTTCTTAGACGTAAACTTAGTGTTGAATCTAAATAGGTGAATCCAATAGGAATATTTAAAGTGAATGACTTTAACTTAAATTTAAATAATATAACGCACACACACACGTGATATCACGTGTCACGTGTGGCGTGATATCTGGCGTGATATCACGCCAGACCTGTCTCCTGCAGCCCATATTAAGAAGATAACATCAGCGGCATATGCCAGGCTGGCCAACATAAGAACGGCATTCAGAAACTTGCGTAAGGAATCATTCAGAACTTTGTATACCACATATGTCAGGCCAATCCTGGAATATGCAGCCCCAGTATGGAGTCCATATCTAGTCAAGGATAAGACCAAACTGGAAAAGGTTCAAAGGTTTGCCACCAGACTAGTACGCGAGCTGAGAGGTATGAGCTACGAGGAGAGACTACGGGAATTAAATCTCACTTCGCTGGAAGACAGAAGAGTTAGGGGGGATATGATCACCACATTCAAGATTCTGAAGGGAATTGATAGGGTAGATAAAGACAGGCTATTTAACACAAGGGGCACACGCACTAGGGGACACAGGTGGAAGCTGAGTGCCCAAATGAGCCACAGAGATATTAGAAAGAACTTTTTTAGCGTCGAGTGGTTGACAAATGGAATGCATTAGGAAGTGATGTGGTGGAGGCTGACTCCATACACAGTTTCAAGTGTAGATATGATAGAGCCCAATAGGCTCAGGAACCTGTACACCTGTTGATTGACGGTTGAGAGACGGGACCACAGAGCCAGAGCTCAACCCCCGGAAGCACAATTAGGCGAGTACCCACCATATAGTAGATGCGTTAGACGAAAAATAGATCAGGAGTCAGTATATTAGATACCGACGGTTAGAAAGGCGGGGTCCGAGAGCTAATACCTCGATCCTGCAGACACAAATCCTAAATACAAATAATTAATACACACATGCAACATACAACACATACAACGTGCATACAACACATACACAACATCCATACATGTTCCAGACGCGTTATAATTTAGACGCCTAGTGACCTTAGTACAAACCTCGACTTACCATGTTAACAGTCACTAGCCTAACTCGCGACCTTCAAATGCCTTTTCCACGACACCTACTTGCCCTATTCCAGACCTGTCTTGGACGCACAAGGCACTGAAGGAACTAACAGTTGAACCTCTTCACCATCATGGAGTAACTAACAACTTTTACAAACCAATTTGGTTAATGGGGTAGTTTAGAAGAGGGGACACCACACACACACGGTATAATCTTTCTCAACAGAGAGAATCGACTCTCTCTCTCTCTCTCTCTCTCTGATGCCATTTATAAAGGTTTAAGGCGATCTAGAAAAGGGCTCTTACATTTATTATTTATTTATTATTATGCATATACAAGAAGGTACATTGGGAATGTGTGGATACATAAAATGGTATTACAGTCTTGTAAAGCCCTAGTACGCGCAGCGTTTCGGCAGATGATCCAGCAGATTTCGGGCAGATGATCATTATTGTCCAATGATGGCAAACACAAAGTCAAACTTAAGAAACTCGCTCACCTGTGTCGACATAGCCGCCAAAAAAATCGATAAAAAGCATTAATAGCATAGTTTTTTATTATTTCCATTTATGACGTTAGGTACTCAGTCGAGTAATTCCTGAAAATACTAAAGTCTGCCCTTAATCACCAATTTCCGACGCCGTGGAGCGAAAAGCTTGTCGTTTTTTTTAGGTAGTTGTTGGGATCTTGCGACGGGATGAAGTTAATAATCTTAGGAGTAATGTATGTCTCGAGAGGATGAGCTTGCCTGAGGGACTCGAGCGCTTGATGACCAAGCCACAACACATCAAAAGATGGACGAACGACAACGTTTCGGTCCGTTCTGAACCATCTTCTTGAGGTTATCTTGAGATGATTTCGGGGCTTTAGTGTCCCCGCGGCCCGGTCCTCGACCAGGCCTCCACCCCCAGGAAGCAGCCCGTGACAGCTGACTAACACCCAGGTACCTATTTTACTGCTAGGTAACAGGGGCATAGGGTGAAAGAAACTCTGCCCATTGTTTCTCGCCGGCGCCTAGGATCGGACCCAGGACCACAGGATCACAAGTCCAGTGTGCTGTCCGCTCGGCCGACCGGCTCCGACCATTGTTAAGTCGCCACACAAGACCCGACTACAGCGAAATGGCTTCCCTTCCCTTCCGTGCGTTTAAGCAAAAATAAACAATGAGTTTTAACAGTATTTTTCAAGATTAATTTCCGAGTATTTTGACGAGAAATGATAATAAACCAAAATTATACGTGCTGTTTGGCTCTTAATTAGTTATTGACTGACCTATGAACGAGGAAAAAGTTTTGAGTTCTTCTCCTCCTCTTTAACAGTAGAGAAACACACCAGTTATCTCCTTTGATAATTACTTTGGTTAATATTAATCGAATGACTGAACTATCTTGATAAACAATTACTGTTTTCACACGCAACGCATAACTACAAATGAACACAGAAAAGGTATTGTTTACAGCCGAAAGTGAGAGAGGCGGGGTCCAGGAGCTAAAAGCTCTAATCCTGCAGGCAGAAATAGTAAATACAATTAGGTAAGTCAATTATCAGTGGGAAAGCACTAATTAAGCCATTACGACTATATCACTTGGAAGGGATATGAGGAAAAGGACTCGGGATGAGACAGAGGGGAGGAATGGTGCCCAACCCCTTGGACAGTCGGGGGATTGAACGTCGACCTGCATTAAGCGAGATCGTCACTCTACCGTCCAGTAAACACACACACAACCGCCTCTGACGGTTGAGAGGCGGGACCAAAGAGCCAGAGCTCAACCCTCGCAAGCACAACTAGGTGAGTAAACACACATACACACACACACACACACACCTACGGGAATTATCTACGGGAATTAAACCTCACTTCGTTGGAAGACAGAAGAGTTAGGGGAGACATGATCACCACATTCAAGATTCTCAAGGGAATCGACAGAGTTGATAAAGACAGGCTGTTTAACACAAGAGGCACACGCACTAGGGGACACAGGTGGAAACTGAGTGCCCAAATGAGCCACAGAGATATTAGAAAGAACTTTTTTAGACGTCATCCATACAACAGGACTGTTATAAGATGACGTCGGGGCCCTTATCTTTCTATAAGTCTATTGTTCTCTAGCTTGACGTGTATGTTGGCGTTAATCACTCATGGCGTCCAGTCTCTGGCGCACACAATAAATATGTCCTCGTTCACTGGACAATATCCTCTTGTAGGTTTCACGAAGTCCCTACAGACCGTTGGCTTGGCTCCAGAGGCATCTAGGCCGTTCCAAAGCATTCAACAGGGGTAGACAGATCTGTTTCCCCTCTTCTACTGCTCCTCTTTTTTCTGCCACTAGTCACGGGCCTCTTCGGGGCCGATGTGAGTTGAATATCCACCTCAAAACTGAAGGGCCAAGGGAAGGGCAACAAACTGTGTGTTTACACTCTCGCTTCCCACACGCAAACCAGGTTCCAGCCAATCACCTCCTGTGTCACGGTCCTGTCTTCTCCTATTGGCTAATGGTGACGTCATCCATCTTTGTTATTGATCAGATCAACTAACCTTCCCGCCATTTCCCTTAAGTCTTGAACCATCTCCTGTTCAATGTAGCCTTTAGTTTACTTTTGTAAACCATGTCTAACCTCTCGTGACTACAACTACCACCACCAACACAAAGTACCACCAACTTCCCAGGGAATGCACTGGGAAGGGGTCAGGATAAGGATTTGGGATGAGACGGAGGGAAGGAATGGTGCCCAACCGGTCAGGGATTGAACGCCGACCTGCATGAAGCGAAACCGTCGCTCTACCGTCCAGCCCAAGTGGTTGGCCTCGTGCAGAATGAGAGGGAGAGGAGGGCAGTGGTGGAGTCTGCAGCCTCCACCACTACTCTTACTCTTCTCTCACCCCATACGAGGTCAAGGGAGGTCAAGGGTGGTGAGGGTTACTTGGTCAAACTGGTGGTTTGGGTCGAATGATTTCCCCATCCCAGAAACATTGACGAGAAGCGACTGGCTTCTTTAAAGGGTGTTGGAGCAGTCTGTCCTAAGGTTTCCCAACGTTAAGAAAACGGTCAATTTAATGTGTCCTCTGTTAATCTACCAGAGGACCCAAAACAGAAAACGGGAGAGTACTTCACTTTTCGCGAGTCGCTTCTATTTTCTAGCACAAAATTTTTTTGGCCTTATGTAATTGCGGTTGTTGATTATATTCCTCTAGGAGGAATATAATCTTTCTAGGAGGACATGTTGGTTCGAGGATCATGTCTCCATAGTTGTCCTAACGGGAGTGGTGGGAACTGCTTGTAACCTTATCACTAAAATATACAATTTTGATTATATCGATACAATAATGTATCGATACAATAATGTATCAATATTACACAATTATAATGCGTCTATGTGTGTGTGTGTAATATAATATTACACACTCACAAACACACAAGAAATGTATAAATATTGTATACACAAATAATAATGCTCGAAAAGCAAACACCGAGAACTGCCGTGTTCTATATAACCATTTGTGTCACAGAAAAATGTTCTTGACAGCACAGAGGAACAGCAACATACAGGTACAGCAATGTGGTTTGTGTTGAAACTTCTACAGTCAACCTGTTGAACCGGCCTCCGTCCTTACGGCCCGTGGTAAGGTAAAGTACTCGTCAAAAGTACGCGCTGCTATGCTCCAGCCAACGCATACTTACGGCAGATAAAAAAGAATGCTAGTCTTGTCGGTGAAAGACTTTAGACACAATTACGCAGTGGGTTACATGACGTCACAGTAGACTTTATAGCTCGCAAAAGCCGACACATTACCAGAGCCAGTTGCCTCTTGGCTGCCATTGCGAGTGGTTGTGTGCTGCATTTTGCTCCGTGACCTTCACATTGTTATTGTGGCTCCTACCAAGAAACTAATCAAAGAAATCATTGCTTGAGATGAAGCAGGTCGCCCAAGTAAGGGAATAAGTTAATTGTTGGGGTGTACACTCAACAACCAACTTATTTCCCTACTTAGGCGGCCTGTTTCCTTCAAAGCAATCAGGGTGCAGTCGCACCTCCACAGATCTCCAGTATCATCTATTGATACTGGTAACGGCTCAAAAGGGCCACCACTTACGGGCTATTCATGCCCGTGCCACCTTTTGGGTGGCTTAATCTCCATCAATCAATCATCTTCAAAGCAATGATTGTTTAGTTCCTTGGCAGGTTCCATAAGAACAATACACTACCATCATCACTGGTAAGGTACCGGAGCGAGATGCGCAACACAACCACTCACCATGAATGCCTGGAGGCAACTGGACACCAGCTCCTTGACTCCAGGGAAGGAGCCCACACTGACGTCATGAACCCGACGCATACTTCTGTCTAAAATCCTTCACCCATATGACCACCATTCTTGTTTTACCCTAAGTACGCGCCGCCGCCTCGAGCAGGGCAGCGGACACTTTTGACAAGTTCGGGCGTCAATTATCTTACCTCCGCTACAGACAGTCGTGTATATTATAATGAAAACTATTAATCTGTAAGAGAAAAATATTAGAAAAATGTCATATTTAAGAAAATTAGGCTTATTAAGCAACTGAACTAAGAACTGAAAAGCTTGGAAACGATGTTCAAGCACCAGGACTAACGAGGATTGAGCCCCGAGGGTGCAAGTGGTGGGGTTACGACTATATAGAACTAGGGATAAGAATGGTGCCCAACCACATGTACTGTCGGGGATTGAGTACCGACCTGCAAGGGGAGAAGGAGTGGGGGAGAGGTCGTCACTGTACCCACCAGTCCAAATGGAACACAATGTACGCTTGCATATCGTACCCTATGACTATTAGCTACGATATACAGGCGTACATTAGCCAGAGTTGCTTATCAAACCCAAATTTCTCAAATATAACATTTTTCAACAAATTTCTGTCACAGGATGAGTTTTCAATATTATATACCTGGGTATTGCTGTTAATTTCAGTCAGAGTGTTTGGGTATGCGAGAGGAGGGCAGGGGTAACTTATCTACCGTAAGGGAGGGCCAGGGGTAACTTGTCTATCATAAGGGAGGGCAGGGGTAACTTATCTACCGTAAGGGAGGGCCAGGGGTAACTTATCTACCGTAAGGGAGGGCCAGGGGTAACTTATCTACCGTAAGGGAGGGCCAGGGGTAACTTATCTACCGTAAGGGAGGGCCAGGGGTAACTTGTCTATCATAAGGGAGATCAGGGGAATGGCAGCCGAGTATGGCAGTGATACCTGAGCTCTGTCTGAAACCATGGAAGGACATCATGGCGAGCTTGAGTGACGCCAGTGGTGGTGTTGACAAGTGGTAGCCATGACGAGCGGAGGTGGAAAGACAAGGCTCATCAAACATGGATTCCCAAAGCATGAGGATTATGGACGATGCTTGGAAGGCTCCAGTGTTTGATGACCCTTCGCTTTCCACCTCGCCTCTCATCACAGTACCTTCTTCCCTTTGTCATCAACACCGCCGGCATCACTGTTCGTCTGCAATCCACTGGTCTGCCCTCTCGTTCCTCCTGTCCCCCAGCTCGCATCCCAACACTATTCTTGTCTGACCATTTCCAATCCCCCTCAAAAAGGACATTATATAGAAGGGGGGGTACCACCTCTGGCTGGAAGAAGGGGACCCATAGCCTCGGAGAAAAGCACACACAATGCATTAGAGGGGATTTTTAGGTCCCCTCCAATGCAGTTTCCATGTTCTTTTGTCCTACCACCCCTTATATATATATATGTGTGTGTGTGTGTGTGTGGTGTGTGTGTGTGTATGTGTGGTGTGTATGTGTGTGTGTGTATGTGTGGTGTGTGTGTATGTGTGGTGTGTGTGTGTGTTGTGTGTGTATGTGTCTGTGTGTGTGTGTGTGTGTGTGTGTGTGTGTGTGTGTGTGTGTGTGTGTGTGTGGTGTGTGTGTGTGTGTGTGTGTGTGTGTCCTTCTTGGGGGGGATTAGAAATAGGTCACAGTAATTCTGGCTGAAATTAAAACAAATCCCTATCATGTATATAAAAAGAATTCATTTAAAATGGAGGTAAAAGATAGAGACAGACGAAGATAGAGACAGACAAAGATAGAGACAGACGAAGATAGAGACAGACAAAGATAGAGACAGACGAAGATAGAGACAGACGAAGATAGAGACAGACGAAGATAGAGACAGACAAAGATAGAGACAGACGAAGATAGAGACAGACGAAGATAGAGACAGACGAAGATAGAGACAGACGAAGATAGAGACAGACGAAGATAGAGACAGACGAAGATAGAGACAGACGAAGATAGAGACAGACGAAGATAGAGACAGACAAAGATAGAGACAGACAAAGATAACAGAGAAAGAGAGAGAAAGATAGAGAGGGAAATATCTTTCATTATTATACACATGAAAGTCTGTGGGGGTAAAAGGTAAGGTAATTCCTACCCAGGGTGTCAACCACGGGCGTAAAAAAACAAAAGAGGACTCCCGAGGCCAGCTCCGGTCGACTTCAGAAGTTTCAACAGCGATTGCATTGCACCATACCTGTATGTTGCTGTTCCTCTGTGCTGTCAAGAACATTTTTTCTGTAACATAAATGGTTATAAAGAACACGGCACTTCCCCGTGTTCTCTTCTCGAGCATTATTATTTGTGTATACAATATTATACATTTATTGTGTGTGTGTGTGTAATATTATATTACACAGACATACAGACACATTATAATTGTGTAATATTGATACCTTTTTTACCGATACATTATTGCATTGATACAGTATTGTATCGATACATTATTGTATCGATATAATCAAAATTTATATGTCAGTGATAAACTCGCAAGCAGTTCCCACCACTGCCGTTAGAACAACAACGGAGACATGGTCTTCCTCCCAACCTGTCTTCCAATAAAAAATATTTTCTCCTATAGTATTTTTTTCATTTCTTTATACTCAGTTTTTTCCCTTTGGTACACCTTTCACGAGGTCGCATGGCCTACCAAGGCATTAATTCTTTCTATAGCATTTTGAACATTTTCCGGTAGCCCGGAAACCACAACATTACTCCCCGGAAGATCTTCCTCTGGGACGGTTATACGCACTGACCAGGCGGCCTCATAAAGCTTTTACCGTTTTTGTTTCTTTCCGATGAGGATATACCTTAAGTTTTGGGGGACTGGCACCGCCATGGAGATACAATTTTCAAAAGAGGTCATCGTGGCCTGGCTAGTAGCGGTGTTTTGGTCCGGGGAAGCGGCACTGGTGTTTAGGTCCAGTAAGGCGTTGATCTTTGTCTCAGCGATTAAGATGTTCTCTGGTTTGCCCGTCACCTCGACAAAATCACCAGCAACGCTGTCTTCCGGAATGTATAGCTTGACGCTGCAAGTGTGCTAAATCATTTTTTATGTTTAGCCCAGACGACCGACCAGCAAGACACGCTTTTGGCGAGGGACTGTAACTAACAGTCTTGTCCTTTTGGTTGGTTTCGTCCGGCCCGGTGGAGGCCTCGCTGCCGCCTGTTGTTGTTGTTGTTAAAGATTCGCTACCTGGAACAAGAAGTTCCAAGTAGCACGGGCTATGGCGAGCCCGTACGCTGCCGCCGCAAAAATCCTGCACCTCTTCTAGGTCGCGGTGGCCTTTCGATTCGTCCGGCCCGGTGGCGCCCTCGTGACAAACCTGTTTGTCCGCACCGGCAGCGGTTTCACGCATCCAAAATAATGCCATTAAGGCTACAAGTAGAATGGAAAAAGTCCCGGACACCAACCATGTTTTTTCGGGCGCACTGACAGGTACCTCTCCAGCTTGTCTCAGTATTTCTTGCAGTCGTTTTATCGATGCGCCCATCTGCTACTGCCTTAGTAAAGCTCCAAGCAAGGGCGTCCAACTCTTAATGGTGCTAATTTAATCATTTTCAATAACGTATAGTTTGATCGTTGTTTGAGGTGAGCGAGAGATTAATCGAGACTGCAACCATCTAATTACTTTTTTCATTACTGATTATTCAACTTGCCACTGTAAGACCTGTTCCTGCAGGAGGCGCATGTGATGAGCGACTGCCTCCTCCTCCTCCCATAACCTGACTTAGAGAGCCAACGTCACAGCCACCACTGTGAAAAATAGTATTTTAAGGCACCTCGCCATGATATTTTGAGTCAATAAAGATTCAAGACACAAATCTTCGTTTTGAACCCGTTATTCAATACTATTGTGGCAGGATTTTAAATAGCACAGTTGGAATCTTGGAGTCACTGAGAAGATATGCATGTGTGTGTGTGTGGAGGGAAGGACGTGTATATCTGTAGTTGTCAATTGGGGGAATAAACAGAGGGGGGGATAATTGGGGGATAAACACACTGCTGTTAGAAGCTGTTACCCTGCTGCATGGGTAACAACTTCTCCCCCCGCATCAACCTACCCTGGGAATGCACCCTGGTGAGGCCACTCCAGACCAGGCCGATATGTGCTTCAGCCTACAGTTTAGACCTATTGTCTTATGTATGACCCTCTGTCCTGCGTGACTGTGAATACCAGCATTATCCTCACTTTAATAAGACTATCAAAATCCTCAGATTAGGCAAAATTGTAATTAATTTTGTCAATAAAGATGTTAATAATGAATAAAAGTCGTTCTAAACTAGTGGGTTGAGATGCCCCCTTGTTGGTGAGGACGCGGAGTCATGTATATTAGTGGTTTCAAACCGGTTATAAGTTCTTTAGTTTGACTGAATTGGAAACGAAACTTGAAACACTGTTTAAACTGTTCCAAAGTGAGTGAGTGAGTGAGTGAGTGAGTGAGTGTGTGTGTGTGTGTGTGTGTGTGTGTGTGTGTGTGTGTGTGTGTGTGTGTGTGTGTGTGTACTCACCTAATTGTGCTTGCGGGGGTTGAGCTTTGGCTCTTTGGTCCCGCCTCTCAACCGTCAATCAACTGGTGTACAGGTTCCTGAGCCTATTGGGCTCTATCATATCTACACTTGAAGCTGTGTATGGAGTCAGCCTCCACCACATCACTTCCTAATGCATTCCATTTGGCAACCACTCTGACACAAAAAAAGTTCTTTCTAATATCTCTGTGGCTCATTTGGGCACTCAGTTTCCACCTGTGTCCCCTTGTGCGTGTGCCCCTTGTGTTAAATAGCCTGTCTTTATCTACCCTATTAATTCCCTTCAGAATCTTAAATGTGGTGATCATGTCCCCCCTAACTCTTCTGTCTTCCAGCGAAGTGAGGTTTAATTCCCGTAGTCTCTCCTCGTAGCTCATACCTCTCAGCTCGGGTACTAGTCTGGTGGCAAACCTTTGAACCTTTTCCAGTTTAGTATTATCCTTGACTAGATATGGACTCCATACTGGGGCTGCATACTCCAGGATTGGCCTGACATATGTGGTATACAAAGTTCTGAATGATTCTTTACACAAGTTTCTGAATGCCGTTCGTATGTTGGCCAACCTGGCATATGCCGCTGATGTTATCCTCTTGATATGTGCTGCAGGAGGCAGCTCCTATTGGCCCATACGAGACAGCTCCTATTGGTCCATACGAGACAGCTCCTATTGGCCCATACGAGGCAGCTCCTATTGGTCCATACGAGACAGCTCCTATTGGCCCATACGAGACAGCTCCTATTGGCCCATACGAGGCAGCTCCTATTGGCCCATACGAGGCAGCTCCTATTGGCCCATACGAGGCAGCTCCTATTGGCCCATACGAGGCAGCTCCTATTGGCCCATACGAGGCAGCTCCTATTTATAACCACCCAATCCCACTCATATACATGTCCAACCCGCGCTTGAAACAATCGAGGGACCCCACCTCCACCACGTTACGCGGTATGAGACCGTTGTTCTTGTTAGAGTCTGTATATACAGAACACTAGTGATATGTAGGGAGTTAGTAATTTACATATTTAATTATACATATCCCGGGTCCCACAGACGGATTCGTTTCTCAACGCACAATCGAGAATTCCGGTTGGAATCCCTGGCGGGATAGAAATGGTTGGGCACATTTACTTTCACCTAATGTCTCTGCTCACCTAGCAGTAAGGTACTCAGGAGTTAGTCAGCTTGTTATGGGGTTGTATCTTGGGCGGGGTCAGTAATTCAGCCTTGGCTGGGGGAAGGAAGTTATGATCGGTGACTAGAGATCAGTTATGTCAGTTATTGGCATAACTGGCCGACCTCTCACAGTGTTCAAGAGAGAACTGGATAAACACCTCCAAAGGATACCTGATCAACCAGGCTGTGAATCATACGTCAGGCTGCGAGCAGCCACGTCAAACAGCCTGGTTGATCAGTCCAGCAACCAGTAGGCCTGGTCGACGACCGGGCCGCGGGGACGCTAAGCCCCGGAAGCACCTCAAGGTAGGTAGAGGCAAACAAAAAACATTCCTCTAAGGTTGACCAAATTGTTTACCTACGATTCCATATGCTAGAAAGACTGGGAGTTTACTACGTACAAAATATGACTGTTTAGAACGAGTAAGACATAGGTCCAGGAGCTATAATCTCTAAACACAATAGTTTCAAAGCGTTATATGACAAAGAGTGCTGGGAAGACGGGACACCACGAGCGTAGCTCTCATCCTATAACTACACTTAGGTAATTACACTTAGGTAATTAATTACACAATCTCTACTCGCGCCGAGAGGACCGCGGCCGGGATCTCGCACCCGGGTCGTACGCGCGTGTGAGTATTCATGCTAAGCTTGTGATCGTTCACGCTCATCCGTCACACTCAACCATCTGTCAACCATCAGCTGAGATGGCGCGCACGGTTCTGGTTATAACCTTCACCACTTAGGAACTGCCTCGTGTGGGCCAATAGGCCTTCTGCAGTTACCTTTATTCTTATCTCCCTATGTTATTATACTTAAATTTTAATTATTTGATTAATAAATAAAAAATAAACATTATTTTTTAACATTCTTCTATTTTAATAAAACTTTTTGAGATATCTTTTTAAATAAACAATAGCTATTATATATTACTAAGTTTAAATTAAAGTCTTCAGTAAATAAAATTATATTATAAATGTTTTGTAAATTATGTTACTTTGATGTTGCAATATTAAAATTTTGAGTTTAAATTAACTATGTCATTGGGTGGAATAAGGGGGCCTGACGGCTAAATGGACAGCGTTAGGAATTCGTAATTATACGGTTCCGAGTTCGAACCCCGGCGGAGGCGGAAACAAATGGGCAGAGTTTCTTTCAACCTGATGCCCCTATTCACCTAGCAGTATAGGTACCTGGGAGTTAGACAGCTGCTACGGGCTGCTTCCTGTGGGACATGTGTAAGAAAAAGGAGGCCTGGTCGGGGACCGGGCCGCGGGGACGCTAATCTCAGAAATCGTCTCAAGATAACCTCAAAAAGCGTATCTTAATCTGATCAGATAATTCCAAAATTCTTTGGTAGTAACGGTTGTTAAAAACAATCTGTGTCATAAGCCCATGGAACCGCCTACCCGCCGAAGCCGTAAATGTGAAGACATCTGAATGAAGGTTACTGCAGAAGGCCAATTGGCCCCATACTAGGCAGCTTATTATTACTAAAAGATGTGTTTACCCCACTTCTCAGTGTCGAGTGAGGTTACTCGAGTTCTGGAAGAGAAGGTAACTATCAGGGAGAAAGCGCCAAGTCATGACGGCTATTCAGCACTGGGAAGGGGTCAAGATAAGGATTTGAGATGGGACGCAAGGAAGGAATGGTGCCCAACCACTTGGACGGTCAGGGGATTGAACACCGACCTGCATGAAGCGAGACCATCGTTCTTCCTTTCAGCCCAAGATTCTGGACTAAATTTAGAATAAAGTATTCTTGCTGGTTGGTCAGCAAGCACTTGTGACAGAGTTAACAAGCCTCCACCGGAGGGTATGGCTTAAGCCCCAACACAAAGCCATACCATGTAAATGAGCAGGATGCAGCCATCTGTAGCGGCGTCCAGGATGTGGCGTGAGGCGGGGCAGACGGGCTCATGGGGCGTGGAGAATACTCATTAACTGAGGCAACCACCTGAAGGAGGCTGATCCACACTGCTGGGCACGGCTGACGCCGCTGCCCAGTAGGGGTTTCAGGAAGCTGAAACTATGTTCAGTAGAGGAAGATAGGCGTTTGAGATTTTGGGTTGGTGTTGGGTTTATAAAGACCTATTAAACTCTGGAGGTTTATTAAGGTCTTCGCAATAGCTTACTGACCAACCAGCAAGTATACTTTTGTCCTGAGAGCTTTCCCTTCCCATAGTTCATGGTAAACCTTACCCTACTAGTTTTACACACAGGTGGGTACAGGAGCAGACGACTGCTGACTCCTGTTAGCTGGCTGAGAGCTTTCCCTTCCCATAGCTCATGGTAAACCTTACCCTACTAGTTTTACACACAGGTGGGTACAGGAGCAGACGACTGCTGACTCCTGTTAGCTGGCTGAGAGCTTTCCCTTCCCATAGCTCAAGGTAAGCCTTACCCTACTAGTTTTACACACAGGAGGGTACAGGAGCAGACGACTGCTGACTCCTGTTAGCTGGCTGAGAGCTTTTCCGTCCCATAGCTCATGGTAAACCTTACCCTACTAGTTTTACACACAGGAGGGTACAGGAGCAGACGACTGCTGTCTCCTGTTAGCAGGCTGAGAGCTTTCCCTTCCCATAGTTCATGGTAAGCTTCGTTTATTTATTTATTTACTTATTTATACAATAGTTCTTACATTCTTGTTCGTAATGTAAACATGTTGGCAACAGGCAGGAGAGAGAGTATTAGAGCTAACTATTAACCGTCCCCCAGGATCCAGCCCCTAGAAGCAGTCATAACTCCCAGATACTTATTTAATACTAGGTGAATAGAAGAATTTTTTTATTTTCTACCACAGACGTAGCTACACATTTACAATGCTAAGCAGCATATATACATTTTCTTCTGTCCTCCATGGACAGGGTTAGAGATGTGTTAAACATATAGTTCAAGAGTTTATTGAACAATCAATCACAGAAGGTGATTCGGTGCTTTTAAAATGCTAAGCTAACCTACATACGTAAATACATAGATACACAGATTTACGTATGCCCTACATAATGTGTTCGATGTGTCTTTTACATAGTGTCATTAAAGTGCATTTACAAAGGTGAAATGTAATTCTGATCAGCTTCTATATATACTTTATACACATACATACACACACACACACACACACACACACACACACATACACACACGTACATATACATATATACATACATATACACACACACACACACACACACACATACCGCTGAAGATTCAGCGGTATGCCACCAGGCTCGTCCCGGAACTGAGAGGATTGAGCTACGAGGAAAGGCTAAAGGAGCTGAACCTCACATCCCTGGAAAACAGAAGAGTAAGGGGAGACATGATAACCACCTACAAAATTCTCAGGGGAATTGACAGGGCGGACAAAGAGAAACTCTTCACCACGGGTGGGACACGAACAAGGGGACACAGGTGGAAACTTAGTACCCAGATGAGCCACAGAGACGTTAGAAAGAATTTTTTCAGTGTCAGAGTAGTTAATAAATGGAATGCACTAGGAAGTGATGTGGTGGAGGCTGACTCCATACACAGTTTCAAGTGTAGATATGATAGAGCCCAGTAGGCTCAGGAATCTGTACACCTGTTGATTGACAGTTGAGAGGCGGGACCAAAGAGCCAAAGCTCAACCCCCGCAAGCACAATTAGGTGAGTACAATTAGGTGAGTACACACACACACACACACACACGTACATATACATATATATACACACACACATGCATTCACATACATTTGTCTCTTTTACTCTGACAGGGTGAGATAGGTGATAAACTAGTGTGCAATTAAGCACTTAGTCACTGAAGGTGATGAAGGTGCTTTTACAAGCTCAGGTTATATAGTTACATCACATACATACATTGTATAATTGATACATTACATGGTTAATCTTCGGTACAAGTCCAATATATCATCAAGTATTCCAGTACTCATATAGTAATTACACAGTTCAGCATACCTTAGCCCAGGAGGGTGAAAATCAGTCAGTATGGGACATTCTACAATATAATGTTCAAGAGAGTGCATGTTTTCTCTTAGCATTAAGAGATGGGAAACTGCGAATTGGCTTCCGCTCCACTCGGGACGAGAACAGAATCCTAGGTTTCTTAGCCAAAATCTCGTGACAAAGTCAATTTGAACGGTTAAATGTTCGCCACTCCATGGGGAACATTTAACTATCCAAATTTATTTATTTATTTATATATAAAATTTATTTATTCCATCCAAAACCTGAAAAATGTATTTATTCAAAATAAACTCACAATAAGCCTACGAGGTTGGCGCATCAAGGAGATGGGCTTGGAATAGTGACTGTTGTGAGCCTCTTGTTGATCACTTGTGACAAAAGATTATTGATGTGTGTATTTGTGTGGGTGATTAAATATGTATGTATATATGTATACGTATATATATATATATATATATATATATATATATATATATATATATATATATATATATATATATATATATATGTACATCTTCATTCTACTTTGCTCTGATGAAGGCGAATTAGCCGAAAACGCGTTAAGCATTTTCTATTTTTCACATGTGGTTGTTCTGCATACTTGGATCAGTGTTTTGTGATCATTTTTGCATATGTACATGTACGTATGAGAATGTGTACATGTATATATAACATTAATAATTTTGTAACTAGCGTCAAAAATTTTTTATTTGCTTAGCTAAACGCACTAGAGGGTTCAGTTCCTGAACCGATTATGTGCCTCTGTAATCCTTAACACCACCACCCACGGGATGGGTATGAGGTGCATAATAAAGAAAGAAATTGAATTGGAGTTGGGTTAGACCTATACTATTTTCCCGCTCTGTGGAATAGGAACCACGATCATATCACTAGCAAGGACTGTTTTTGTTATTGAAACTTGAAATTTAACATAAAAAAAGGTAGGATATTTGATATTCCTATAATTATATATTAGGACGCAAGCTTACATATAGTTTTCATTTCAGAAGAGATTTGTAAATATATTTTGAGATTTGTTCGTATATTACGTCCCCATATTCAAACTATTTTTTTTAATTCAAACACAGATGAAGCTTATTGGAAAAGCAAGCTTAATGTAATGGACGAACTACACATAATAGGTTCAGTAACTATACCTCAAGATGAGCAGGGTATATATGTCCTCCGTGAGGTTTACTCTACTTCTAAAGTAAGGTGAGTTTACTTCAGTCTTGGATTATGCCCAGGACTAAAGTATACTTGCTGGTTGGTCAATAAGCTGTTGAGGTGGCCTTAATATCCCTCCAGAGTATGACAGACCTTATAACCCTCCAGAGTATGACAGACCTTAATAACCCTCCAGAGTATGACAGATCTTTATAACCCTCCAAAGGGTGATAGGCATTAAGCCCAACACCACGTCTAACTCCAAAGATTCGTGTAGCTAAGCAAGTTACATGGATGAGCCAAGTAACAAAACTTGTTTACCTTTAAAAAAAATGTACATTTTGTGTGCACTGTCGGCAAAGTGGCCATTGTTTGCTATATAAAGCT
>WNGS01162647.1:8227521-8230021 GCA_020271785.1 Procambarus virginalis
TTCCTCAGGTTAATATAAACTCAACGGAAGAGGAGGGGGAAGAGGAGAGGGGGAAGAGGAGAGGGGAAAGGAGAGGGGAGGGCGTATGCCCGACACCAGACCAAGTTTAGATGTGAAAGCGCTGTTGGTCTCTGGTAGTCGACCTATCACACTCTTCCCGGGAGAGAAAAAAACTTTCATGATAGCCCAAGGAGGCTATGCTACCTCCCAGGATAGCCCAGAGGGCTGTGCGCTTCAAGATAGCCCAGACATGCGATACTTGCCCCCTTCAAGATATCACAGGCATGCGATGCTGCCCCCCCCCTTTCAAGATAGCACAGGCAAGCGATGCTGCCCACTTCAAGATAGCACAGGCAAGCGATGCTGCGCCACCTTCAAGATAGCACAGGCAAGCGATGCTACCCACTTCAAGATAGCACAGGCAAGCGATGCTGCCCCCTTCAAGATAGCACAGGCAAGCGATGCTGCGCCACCTTCAAGATAGCACAGGCAAGCGATGCGGCCCCCCTTCAAGATAGCCCAGGCAAGCGATGCTGCCCCCCTTCAAGATAGCCCAGGCAAGCATTGCCTGGGCTTACACCACAACTCTTCACCCTCATCACCACAGCCCCTCACTATCATCACTATCACCACCATCACCATCAGTGGGCGGCAGGTGGCGGGCGCTGAGGATCTATGGGTGGAGTCCCAACTTGTGTTCCGTGTATGGTGATGGCATGCAGTCTCCCGGTCCTTTTCCTTACTCCTCTTCTAAGCCTTCCCTTCTCTCACCCTTCCCTTTCCTCTGGCGCTCATTACAATTCTTTCTCAGTCACCCATTCACTCTCACCCTTCAGAGGCTGATAGGTCTTAATAGTCCTCCAGAGGTTGATAGGTCTTAATAGTCCTCCAGAGGCTGATAGGTCTTAATAGTCCTCCAGAGGTTGATAGGTCTTAATAGTCCTCCAGAGGTTGATAGGTCTTAATAACCCTCCAGAGGTTGATAGGTCTTAATAACCCTCCAGAGGTTGATAGGCCTTAATAACCCTCCAGAGGTTGATAGGCCTTAATAACCCTCCAGAGGTTGATAGGCCTTAATAACCCTCCAGAGGTTGATAGGCCTTAATAACCCTCCAGAGGTTGATAGGTCTTAATAACCCTCCAGAGGTTGATAGGTCTTAATAACCCTCCAGAGGTTGATAGGTCTTAATAACCCTCCAGAGGTTGATAGGTCTTAATAACCCTCCAGAGGTTGATAGGTCTTAATAACCCTCCAGAGGTTGATTGGTCTTAATAACCCTCCAGAGGTTGATAGGTCTTAATAACCCTCCAGAGGTTGATAGGTCTTAATAACCCTCCAGAGGTTGATAGGTCTTAATAACCCTCCAGAGGTTGATAGGCCTTAATAACCCTCCAGAGGTTGATAGGTCTTAATAACCCTCCAGAGGTTGATAGGTCTTAATAACCCTCCAGAGGTTGATTGGTCTTAATAGCCCTCCAGAGGTTGATAGGTTTGGCTAAAGTTATTGAGACCTAACTGAATAATAAATACCAAGACCACGGGAATAACTTAAACATGTTTGTAGGGAGTGTTTGGAAGTCAGTCAATTCTAACAAAAAAATCACAAATATTTCGTCCTGTCACTTTTTTTGAACGACTGGCTTAGTTAACTCAAAGTCTCGCGTTGCATTATTTTATGTACAAAAAACCCACAGTCGTATTGAAAGATAAAACTATTTGTCAAATATATTATATAATTAATTTCTCTTCATAAATATCTATAATATAGATTTAAAAGCGGTTATTAAAAATTATTTTTATCTTATTAAGGTAAGGATTTTTGTTTACATAATAAATTATGACGATGTACTTTTTATCTCTCCAAACCGCAGAAGTTTGATAATTGCTCGGAACGTCACAACATTTTTTTGTTAATCTATTTCATCCATCTTCCATCTATTTATCATTTTTCCTCCACTTGTCTATCAGCTCCAATCTCTACTAGCCAGAGTTTATTAAACAAAGAGAAACGCAAATCACTCATAACTTCTCCGTCATTAGCAACTGACAAGCTTACCTCTGGGAGTGTGTGACTAGAAACCTTACATCTGGACGCGATTGCCTGGAACCTCACCTTTTAGTTTGCGTTGAAAGTCTTATTAAAACTCTTGCGTGTGTATCTGGTCTGCCAAGACTTTAAGCCTTACCTCTGAGTGTGTCTGGAAGACCCTGGGCGCGAAACCTCTGTATAAGTGCTGTGTGGAGCTCGTCTATGTATTTGATAGCTTCTTCAATGACCTCCACCTGTGAGAGAGAGAGAGGAGAATGAGAGGTGGGGTGTTAGTGTCTGGGGGGAGGGTGTCTGGAGGATAAAAATGGGTGTGGGTGAGAGAAAAAGATGGTGGGATGAGCTGTAGAGAAATGTGTGTGGAGACGTGAGATGGGAAAGAGGAACTAGAGAAGAGAACATAAAGACTGTTGTGATGACGGAGGTGGTAACGAACACGGAGAAAGCAAAAA
>WNGS01162647.1:8235021-8238670 GCA_020271785.1 Procambarus virginalis
GATTTATTGTTTTGAAACTAAGGGTGAAACTGTACCACATATGGAAAAGCAAGCACTGCCATAGCTCCTTGTGGTGCTCTCTGGCTCAAGCTTACAGCTAAAAGCTTAGGAAGACGGTTGGAACACGTTAAGTGAGGAGGAGGTGGAGGCCAAAACCGTCAGTAGTAGTTTCAACACGTTATACGACAAAGAGTATTGGGAAGACGGGACACCACGAGCGTAGCTCTCATCCTATAACTACACTTAAGGTACTACACACACAGAAAGATTCACTGTATGGAACTAATGATGATCGAAAGGCGGGGCTTAAGAGCAGTAGCTCGACCCTGCAGGCTTAACTAGGTGAGTATACACACACAGAAGATTGAATTGCAGAGTAGGCATCAATGGTTTAATCAGAGATATAAAGAATCAGAGTACAAGAACATGGAGAAACTACAATAATAACAGAATATTATATTCCACAGGCGTCAGACCAATCCTGGAGAATGCAGCTCAAGGGTAGAATCACAAGACAAAGTTGGAGAAGGTTCTAATGTGTACGACCATATTAGTTGAAGAGCTACGAGGTATCATTTAGGAGGAAACGCTATATGAATTGAACCAACCCTCCAGAAGAGTTTGGAGAGACATGATTACCACATGCCAAATTTTCTGGAAAATGATTGGGTTGTAAAGACAGTATTATGGTGCACGAACAAGGGGACACGTGGAAACCGAGTACCCAAATGAGCCACAGAAACATTAGAAATTTTGTTTTCAGTGTCAGGGTAGTTAACAGATGGAATTTATTAGGAAGTGATGTGGTGGAGGCTGACTCCATACAGTTTCAAATATAGATATGATCAGAGCCTAATAGGCTCAGGAATCTGTATACCATTTATTTGAATGTTGAGAAGCAAAACCCAGCAGCAGAAACTCAACCCCAGTAAGCACAATAATGTGTGTACACATAAATCCTCGATTACTTAACACGCCCACAAGTAAAACACTGAGTTTGGTGTTAAATAACCAAACCGGTTTCTGGTCTCTAGGATTAACTGCTGTCACAATTATTATACCCCATATGCTGCCCCGTGCAGACTCGCTAGTGAGTCATTTTGGTGTAAGAAGAATATATAAACCACGTACATTTGCAACGCTTCGTAGTATTGATTCCCCATTCTGTTGGAAAAAGCAAGATATCTAAGACGAATCTTTACCTTGGCAACGTCGCTGTCTTAAAACACAGGTGTGTGTGTGTGTGTGTGTGTGTGTACTATTTGTGCCCGCGGAATCGAGCTATTAGCTCTTGGATCCCCTGCCTATCCAACCGGTATGTGTCCCTATGATTTAGTGCCCAAGTCGAAACTCTCTTGTATTCGCATTCTCTTCACTGGTTCGGGGAGTCCAATAACTCCAGTTTGGACACACTGCCACGCTCCTTGGTCTTGCTCTCGTCGCCACACCTTGGTCTCCCCCCTCACCCACCGGCCACCCCCTTCAACCCCTGCCCACCCCCTTCAACCCCTGCCCATCCCCCTGAACCTCAGCCCATCCCACTCAACCCCTGCCCCTCCCCCCACAACCTCCAGCCATCCCTCCTAGCCAACATACTGGCTATAACCTGCGCGCCAAGCCGCACCAACACACACGAAAGCCGGCTCTTAGCTCGCCCACGGCCGCCTTGTTTGGACGCGACTGTCTTGGCTTCCTGGACCTTATAAGAGCGTCGGGCTCCATTCATTCTCTCTGAATGCCCCGACGGTCTAAGTAGGAGGTACCAGCGGCCACTATGTCGGGCCTCTAATCGCAAAACTACGTGCTTTGAGCAGCTTAATGTGCAGCGCCAGTGGGTTTGGTGTGATGTTTTGGTCTTCAGGCCTATCACCATCTGTAGGGAAGTTAAGACCACAACACTTGCTTACTGACCAACCAGCAAGAGGATTTTAGCTCTGGACATGGCATAGGACTATAAAGTATACTGTGTGTGTATACACTCAGAAGTAGGGATATTTCCTATATATATACCTCTCACTGAATATTTATCCCTTTGATGCCCTGCTTGGTTTGGTATTAGGATTAAATCCACCATAATTGTTAACCTACCGACCAGCAACTATACACTAGCCCCGAATGCACTCCAGAAATAATGTACATACACAGAAAAACTATATATATTTTTTTCCCTGAGCATTCCTTTACTACATGTTGTTTAAGATTTGCTACCTGGAACAATAAGTTCCAAGCAGCACGGGCTATGGTGAGCCCGTTATTTTTACTATACTTTCCTATGCATAAACTTTCCTATGCCTATATAAAGTGTCTTACTGATGACCAACAGGTTTAAGTCACACTTTTCTAAAGCGTTTTATGTTCTATTCTATGTAGGTTAATGCCTACTGCCTGGTAATTAGACCAACGGACTATATTTCCATTAAACTAACTGATACATGGAATTATTATGGCAATATTTATATAATATGGAACGTGGTTTCGTCGCCAGTGTAATGACCGGTGTTTTAGGTGACAGGTGTTGGTGATGACATATGTTGAGATAGTCTTGGAATGACAGTGATGTGGATGGCAGATATTGGAGACAACAGGTGGAGATCACAGGTGTTGGATATTGTAGGTGTTGGATATGGTAGGTGTTGAAGGTGACAGGTCTTGGAGATGACAGGTGCTGGAAAGGACAATAGCAGGTTCTCCTGAATCTGTCTCCAAGTAAACCAGTACCCGTAATGACCATCCAGGTAAACCAGCACCCATAATGACCATCCAGGTAAACCAGTACACACACACTCCTCTATGTAAACTAATACACACAACCCTCCTGGTAAACTAGGACACCTAATAGAACACAATGCTCTATAAGCACTCTACAGATAAACTAGTTCACACGTTTTGTCCAGTGTCTAATTTAAACTTCTTTTCCCAAATCATAGACATGAGCGTACTACAGTTGTTGTTGTTAAAGATTCGCTACCTGGAACAAAGTTCCAAGTAGCACGGGCTATGGTGAGCCCGTTTACAGGCACAAGCGTATTAATCTAGAAAAACGATGTAAGAATAGCTTAACCTAACCTCATCCCATTGTATGTATTTACACCTCAATAAACTTATTTAAATTCAATTTCAATCTAGAAAAATCCACTTCCATTACCAAGTTTCGAAAATCTAATACATTATTCTGCCAAGAACTTTAATATATTGTTTACTAAGTAACTATTTTTTCCAATGCATACTCAAAATGTCATCGCGAGGGAGCGTATAGTTATGGGTAAACTAAGCTATTCATCGTCCCTCGTCAGGTGATGGCTTAAAAATATCGGAGGGTTACTCAAATATTTTCCCAATCCCGAATTCCCTGATCGCGGTCTGTTATATATCCGCCGTTTCTCCGGTACACCGGGAGGGTAAATATCGCCTTTCCTCGAGGCTACTCCACGGGTGAAAGTCATCTAGCCATTAGCCTTACCTCAAAGGTTACTATTTCCCCCTTCAGCTTGCCTTAGGGCGTAAGTAATCACCGCGCTGGCCATCTTAGGATCGCACGAGCCCCCGGGTTCATTGCATGCGGGTTCTGTCTCTGCTTCCCAAATGAGTCAACTATGCTGTTGGGCTTCAGTCTTAATCCATTTAAGATTTCTTGTTTGATTCGATAAGG
>WNGS01162647.1:8272141-8291184 GCA_020271785.1 Procambarus virginalis
TTGAAGGCGCTTGGTGTGCCTGTGACGCCTCACTGGTTGAACAACACTGTAATTGTCTATAATTGATAGGACAACTTTTCCTCTTAACACCTCCGAACGACACGAATGATTGGCTGATACCTAGACTAGCTTGGCCAAAAATGTTTAAAGTTACTTAATGAAATAAAAAAGATCTTTAACATAATATTTCAAATAATGGCGCAGCACTGTGTATACACGAGGGGAGTCGTACCTCACATGGGTTGACCATGTTGGACAGGGCCCACTTGGGTGGGGCAGCTATATACCACCTTACGTAGGCTGCCAGGAGATATTCATTAAAGGAAAGCTTCAGCCTGTGCACAATTGCTTTTAGAAAACTTATTTATTTGTTATTACGATAATTACTAGTACTTATTTTCATTTGTTTTTGTTCCTAAAATTAATGGTAATTCCTTCACCGGTGGTCCCTCTCCGACGCTCGCACTCCCACCCCTTCCCGGAACCAACCACACCACCCCACCCACCTCCTACACATGCGCCTCGAGTCACGGGCAGACGTGATTAATACCGTATGGCCCGCTTCATGTTTTCATATACGGAAGAAGACTCGATCATCCGGGCAACCTGACCGGATAGTGTAAATTTCAGCAGGACAATTAACCGGGGCCCCAAATCTTTATCCGTCCAAACTCTCGTTAATCCGGTTCCTGTGGCTATTTCTGGCCGGATATAGTGTGATAACTTTATCCGCTTGCGATTTTGGCGTATTAAGGCGCTTTTTCGGGATGTTCGAATCCCGGATAATCGCGGGGTTAAAGTAGTTCGATATGAACGAGATGTGGAGAATTTAACTGAGGTGACCCAAGATATTAGTGTACTGTTTCCAATTGACATTTAGGAAAAAGATTGAGAACCACACATTAATCAAAATGAGGCAGAATTTTGTTATTGGCCAGAGTTGTTGTCGCTGTTGTCTGTAGTGGGCAAGGTCTGTGATGTGTGATTGTGTAAGAATGTAAGAATTAATGAATGTGCAAAGGATTATTGCATACAAGAGCACTCTATTATATCCACCAAACTCATTCATATATATATCTAACTTGCTTAAAATACGTGATACCAACATCTATTAGTTTCTCTACCCTGGTATCGGTGTCTACAAATTAACAATTTGCACATCGCTAAACGCCTTGAAGCATCCACACAATTTATCATATGAATATGCGCAAGTAATGCAATGTGGCACCACAATTAAAATATTTCCTTTCTGACACTTTCTTTTGTGGGGTATGGATTGTAGTCTACCAGTGGGTGTGTGTAGGCCCTTCGGGACGCGTGTTGGCCTGTCCCGCTTCGTTGGGTTACGGATACTGTTTTGTTTGTGGTGGGGCACGCTTGCTGCTAGTTTTCTTTGCCTTCCTTTGGCCGGCTTCTGGCACCATCGCGTTTTCTGCACTTACCCAGTACAGGGTGGCTTTTCTACGTCTGCTCAGACGGTAGTTTCTGACCGAGCTCTTTCTGCCATTTTTTTCTTTTTTTTTTTTAACTGGGGGTATCATTGACATATTTCCAATCCTAGGGAAACTAGTCCTTGGTCCAGGGATTTCCTGAAAATGCATTTGAATAATATGCATAGTGCTTCTGCTGTTTCCTTTATGACCTTGAGTTAGTTCCATCCACACCTGGGACTTTTGAGTGCGTGTTTGTTGGGCTGTTTCCGATTGCGTCGCCTGTTATGGGTATATCCCTTAATCCTTCTCTTCAATCCTTCAACATTTGTGTGGGTGATGAGATAGTCACTTGAACCAGTATGGGAGACCTCGTTACTGGTGGGAAAAGAATGGAAGAATGTGACATATACCGATCACCAAACGGCACCAGAAAAAGAAGAAATGATGCATTTCGGTCCCGTCCTGAGACGGCAACCAAACCGTCAATTTTCTTCTTTTCTGTGTGTTGTGTTTGGTAACATTTTTTCAGCCATGTTATTGTGGCCCATCGTCTGCAAACGTGAATTGGTGAACACAACAATATTTGCAGGGCCGTACCAGTCAGCGGTAAGTAACCGAGAAATTGAACGTACTGTTGAAAAAAGGAGAATTCAGATGAAGTATGTTGGCTGTGGATGCAGGAGATATAGGGACAAACGAAATTAGAATGTGTAGAGCGAATACTTTTGACATGTTGGCGATTCCCACATCGACTTGAGATGGTCCAGACGGATTGAACGTCGTCGTCCCATTCACTTTCCAGTGGTGTTTGGTCACACATTTCAGCCACAGTTATGTGCACTCCTCAGTCTGCATACTTTGACTGCTACAGAGTTCAATTCAGAATTAACAATATGTAGTGCACATAGATTGTTTTACTGATTGTGGCAGAGTGTGGGAAATAGAAACACATCATATTTATTTACTGTCATGTTGTACGTGGCATCAGTTGACGAAACTGAATATGTGGGTAAGCTCTAGGATTTGATGGGGCTTGTATAGTATTGATTACAGGTCAAGTGATGCTGCTGTCCAATTAATGGCCAACAACACATTAATTACGTTGGGATCTATTTTACTGGTCAGTAGAGCAACTGTCATCATGCTTCTGCACAGGTCGGAGTTCAAATCCACCTGAGTCCCAGAGTGGCTTGAGAAGCGTTCCTTTTGCTCTGTCTTATCCTGACTCCTTACTTCTTGTATCCCTACCAGAGTATATAGTCCCCTAAGGGCTTAGTGTTCTCTTTAATTACTGTACCTACCAAACTTTTCTGGTAGTTTTCCCACGAATATCCGAGACTGACCAGTCTTCTACCCGGATGCGGTAATGAAATTTAGTGTGTCATTTCAGAGATCATATTTGGCTTACTATTGACAGAATTTTCAGATAATACTTTGCTAATCATTGACCCGCATTCACCCTCCCATCCATGAAATCTCCAGACACGCACTAACCTGGCCCTTGATAGGCTGTCAAATTGAAGGATGCGGGTTCATTGTATGGGCTTCAATATTTTCTCATTTTCTCGTCTCATTCTTGAGATTTTATTGTGCGAAATTTATTTATTTATTTTATTTATTTATATACAAGAAGGTACATTGGGTTTGAGAGAATACATAACATAGTATTTACAGTCTTGTAAAGCCACTAGTACTCGCAGCGTTTCGGGCAGCTTCCTAATCTAACAGATAATCTAATGATAATGATGCAATAATCTAATGATAAATGATAAAAGTTACATAGCAAGAAGAAAATCAAAGATGAAAGAAAATTGTAGGTATATTAAAGCACATAGGTAGCTCAGATTGATTGCAATGACCAATGATTGGCATCTTTTTCATTTCCTATTTGTCGTAATTATCTGCCCCAAGAATATAAGGGCATTTGATGCAATGCGCTCCTTCATAATACTCTGCAGCATTAATTGCCTTTTCTGTACCACAGTCGGAAAGAGCACAAGTTAGATGCGCATCGAAGAAAGTGAGAGACCAGTCTGATGATGATGATGGTGGCTTGGATGTTGATCGTGTGAAGACTGAACAGTCTGATGATGATCTTCTGAAGATTGTAAGCTTACGAATTTTGATGGCTCGTGGTCACTCAAAGACATCTCCGAACATTGTGCAAAGTCTTATGCCCAACTCGCAGAATCCAATCCGTCTCAGGTAAGTCTTTACAAATTTCTGGATAAAAAGAAATGGTATATTATTATAAAAATCGAATCTTGTTAATGTCTATATACATGTTATATTTTGGTAATGTTTTCCCTGAATTTACCCGAGGGTTAGCATTTCTCTAGTGGTCTTGAAGGGGGGGGGGGGGCAGGAAGTCGGTGGCTTGTCAAAGGCACTCATCCCTCTTCATTTTCCCGATTTTTTTTTTTTCCAGCTGGATTTTGAAGTGCCTAGGTGGTACCATGGGCTTACAACCTATGGGTGGAAAAGCGTCTCCTGTTTGCCATTCTTCTGACCATTTGTGGCATTTGTATTGCTCTCTTTGTAAGGCCTTGACCTTGGGGTCATCTGGAATTTTTGTGCTTTGCAATAATCCAGTTGATCTTCCTGTTTAGATAGTACTCTTTGTAAATATATCCACCATAGTACAAACATTAAAGAACTAAGGAATTAGAATTTTGTACTATTTAATTTATTGGGGTTCTAAAAAACAATCTTAAATATTCCTAGGCCTAGAATAGCGCGCACACGTACTATAATAGGCTCTCAAGAGTGTGTGTATTAGTCCTAGGAAGGTTAGGTTTAGGTTTTAGTTTGTCCTTGCAACAAAATATAAAATCTTTTTTCCGGTTTGTCCAAATGTAATATGTCCGATTTCTACTTTCTAATTGCGTTGTACGTCGGTATGTGTGTGTACTATGGTCCTGCTCGTCACTGTAACTACTACCAAAACAGGAGGATGGGCTGAATATTCTCGTCTCTGTCACTGATGTGAATGACTTGACAAAAGGGACTTTTTACTTTTAAAAGGGACCCTTGCTAACTCGCAGTACCCCACTCGCTACTTTTTTCCAGTCAGATTCATTTCTATTTATGACAACATTCAGCTTTCTTTGTTTTTAACAAGTGTCAAGCAAGTATCTATTCTAGTATGCTTGGCATTTATTCCTTGTGCTTGTAATTTCTGTGTTGGTCTTTCATGTGATATCTTATCAAAGGCTTTAGAGAAGTCCATGTCCACTACATCTGCTGGGAGTCCATTTTCTGAATAGCACATTACCGTTTACAACATCATGAACAGGTTTGTAAGCAGGATTTATTTTGAACAAAACCACGTTGCATTTATTTGCATAGAATGTGATGACCAAACCGCACTTCAGAAAGTGCCGAAACGCCGACATTTCTCCGTCCAGGACCCTTATCAAGCAAGTGTCCATCCAGGATGGACTGAACCATCATAGTTTCTTCACTTTCTGACGTGTGGTTTGGTCATCATATCTTCAGCCACGTTATCGTGACTCCTCTTCTGCATACTAGATTGTACACAGATGATGATGAATGATTACCTCCCTCGGGATTCTCTCCATGAACCTGCAGATATATGAGGTTAGGTCAATTGGTCAGTAGTTTCCTGCTGAATACTCTGCCTTTATGAAAAATTGGGTGACAGTGCCATATTTCTGATCTAGAAATTATCCCTTCGTTCAAATATCTTCTGAAAAAGCATTTCAGTGATAGTGCCTCTTATCAGTTTTTTATGACTTGGGATTGAATTCCATCCACACCTAGCGCTTTTGATTCTTTTTGTTTGTCAATGCTGTTGCTGATTATTTCGCACGTTGCGAGAATCTCTTAATTGGTTCTCGAGCCCGTGCTTCAGACATTTGTACTCGCCTAGTTGTGCTTGCGGGGGTTGAGCTCTGACTCTTTGGTCCCGCCTCTCAACCGTCAATCAACAGGTGTACAGGTTCCTGAGCCTATTGGCCTGTATCATATCTACACTTGAAACTGTGTATGGAGTCAGCCTCCACCACATTACTTCCTTCCTTGTGTGGGTGTCTGGATGTTGTCTAATAGTTTTAGTGTATCACTAGTGTTGTCATATTTTGTTTATTATAAATAGGAAAATTGTAGTATGTTAATAGTATATAGGGGTATTTTTAATTGTATTAGCCTTGTTTATAGTAGCCATGAAAGATGAATTTTGCAAATGTGTATTTGCATTTTGACACAAGAATAAGATTACATTCATTAATCCATTAAGGATCGTTTACCCTGTTGCCTCCCCAAGCTAAATAGTAAGTTGTATGAGCAGTTTGTGGCTGCAGATTTGCAGATCACACACACACAAGAATGTGTGGAGTGAATGTATGTTTAGCATGTAAAGGGGCGTAACAGAGGGGGCTGTACGTTGTCTGAAGACAGAGTTTGTTATAGTTCTGATAGCAGATTTTTACTGCATGTTGATGGGCTTGAGGTAATTTGCAATGGTTGAACCCCATGCACAGTTACTGTATCTATAAGGACTAATCTATAAGGATAGATTAGTGCATAGTATAATGACAGGAGAACAGAGTGGGAAACATACTATCAGATTTTAAAAAGTATACCAATCATTTTTTAGAATTTTTTGGCTGTGTTGTATGTGGGTTCTGCAGTTCTCTTGTGTATGTATAGGCCAAGGAACTTTCCCTCATTTTTATTGCTAATGTTAACAGTGTCAATCTGAAGTTGAATTTAATTTGATGATTTGCTACCAAATAAAATGTATGAGGTCTTTGTTTAGTGTAAGTTTGTTGGTTGACATCCATGAGTGGACCTTTTTTAAAATCATTATTGACAATATTATTTAGTGTGTGGGGGTTGGGGTCAGAATAGATGAAGGTACTGTCATCAGCGAATAGTATAAGTTTAAGAATATTAGAAGCATTTGGCAAATCATTGATGTATGTAGGAAATAGGAGAGGTCCTAGGACACTGTCCTGTGGCACTCCTACTGTTAATGGTAGAGTGGAGGAGGTTATGTTATTGATGGCTACATATTGGTGTTTGTCACTGAAATAGGAACGAATATAGTTCAGAGCAAGGTCAGAGTATGACTGATAAGATCACGGTTTTGGTTTCGGGCAGGACAGAAATGGTAAGTATATACCCAGGAATTGAGCAATTGTTGTGGGTTGCATCCTAGGGAAGGTGAGTAGATGGTTTAGGGGGGTTCCACATAGCCTTCCCGGTTTGGTGCCTTCTATTGATAATTACTTACTTAGGGGGGTTCCTAGATTAGTTCAAGTACAGCCTTCCTGTCTTCAACAATGGGAATTATACCCCCTTAGCCGTACACAAAGCACAATATACAATTAATCTTAACTGATGTAGGATGAAACCAAACAAATAAGTGTTACATTTACACACAGAAATCACAATAGCGTGATGTATCAAAATTTGATGCTTCGACTGCATGTCGTAGCTCAGTCGATTAAGGCAGCGTCTGGGATCCTCTCGGACGTAGGTTTGAACCCTCGTCACGGCCCTTGTGGATTTGTTCAGTGTTACATCTACTTTAGTAGTTTGATTTTTGGTCAGTAACTCGTATACTCGTGTGAGGTTTTTGCTGTTTTTATGTCAAATTTATCTTGAATCCTTATT
The DNA here is from genome assembly GCA_020271785.1 of Procambarus virginalis. NCBI lineage: Eukaryota > Metazoa > Arthropoda > Malacostraca > Decapoda > Cambaridae > Procambarus > Procambarus virginalis. Next base: position 8,279,215 of record WNGS01162647.1, read on the forward strand.
TTCAGAACGAAAAGGCTTGGGCCACAGCTGTGGCCCTGGCACTGCTGGAGAGCCAGTTTGGAGGTGCTCGCGCCGAGTGGAGCCTCTTGGCTAACAAGGCTCGGTTGTTTATATCCAACTGTGGTGAAGATGTGGATGATCTCGTCAAGAAGGCCCAGTCGTTTTTGGCTACTCCACAGTAGCCTTGTTTATCTTTTGTTTATATGGAAATATTTATTATATAGGCAAATGCTTTTAATTGTGTAAGGTTTTTATTCTTTGAATTATTATTTTAAGAATGCTTTAATGTTTTCAGAGATGCAATGAACCTGTCATCTTTCCTTGGAAACGAGCACCTATATTGCTGAACTATATTCAGATTTGTGTTTGAGGAATTTGTATTACGGAAACAAACATCACTTGTGTTGTAGATTCTGGAAGTACCTTGCTGGGTATAAAATCTTTTAACTTCCTCAGTTCTTTGGTTAGAAAATTTAGTATTGGCTGTACCTTACTTCTAGTAAACGCAAGCAAGAGGAGTTTTGTTGGGTATCTATTTATATTGGTGTAGAGTTCACCAATAGTGTAGAGTTCATGTTGGTGTAGAGGCTGATGGTGTGCTCCTTCCTGTTGTTGAAGCTTAATTGTCATTATTACTGCCCAGTACTTTTGTTCTCGTATTGGCATCCTTGGTGATATTTAGCGCCCTCTGATTATTCCGCACATTTGATGGTGCTACATAGCCTTCCCGGTTTGGTGCCTTCTTTTGATAATTACTTACTTACTTCCCAGTAACACACACTCACTTTTATTTGCATGATTTGAGAGAGAGAAAAATGGAATGGTTTCAGTTATACACCTTTTAAAGTTGCTCTTTTGTATTTTAACTCTTTGTTGGGTTCGAATGATTCTTTTATGTCTTTTGATAGTTAATCAATTTTTAACTGTGTTGTGAAATATATGATTTTGTGTTATTGGAACTGAAAATAGGAAACTGTTAAAATGCTTGCATATTGGCCATATACAGGGTAAGGTTGACATGTGGTCATTTGATAAGGAAATCTTGCCTTTTATTGCCCAAATCATATTGTTCCACTCGGTTACACACCATGTTAACCCCCCCCCCCTACACTGCGCACCAGGTTTTCGGCAAAAACTTTATAGTGCAATTGTGAAGGACATATTTTCATTGTTTTTTTTTTATGTTCGGGTAAAGTTAATGTCAAAATGTTTCCAAACTCGACCATTTTCATTTCAAAATAGTGATGAAAACATTAGGCTATTTTAATGTTTTCTTTAATTAAAAAAAAATAGCACAACTCCGAGTGCCTTAAAGCGCTCTGTGTAGTACAATGGTTAAGGGTCCCTGTAAGACGGTCACATACAAGAGTTCCTAGCACGTTCCTGTGTCTGATAAGTACCTGCCTTAATGTTAGGAATACTATTTGTTATCCCTTTAATAGATTTATTTGATACAAATCATGTTTATAATAGTATAATCCAGTAATTCTATATAAAATACTGTATACTATAAGAACATGTTAGTGGTTAATTAGTAGGCATTGGTATTGCATATTAAATAAAGCCACTAATATGCAACATTTAGTATTGTGAGTTATCCATATTTGCATATGCAATGTTATTCTATTTGATTTGCAAAAATAAAAATAATGTATTTGTGCAATCTTTATTTTCAAATTACTACCACCTGATTAAGGCCACCGGTGGCCACCATATTTTTTTTTTATAGATACAGTATATACAAGAGTTGTTACATTCTTGTACAGTCACTAGTACGCGTAGCGTTTCGGGCAGGTCCCTGGAATACGATCCCCGCCGCGAAGAATCGTTGTTACAACCAAGTACACATTTTACTGTTGAGTTAAACAGAGGCTACAATTAAGGATTTGAGCCCAGTAAATCTTCCCCGGCTAGGATACGAACCCATGGCCAAGCGCTCACGTAACGCCAGGCGAGTGTCTTGCCACTACACCACGGAGTCTCATAAGGCTGCCTTATCTGACCAGAGCGGGTCAGATGCTTATCATTGTGTAAGCATATATAGGTCCTGGTAGTACAGTCAGGTTCGTTCTCGATGCATCCTCAAAAATTCCGGGTTCGAATCTGGGCGGGACAGAAATGGTTGGGCACATTTCCTTTCATGTAATGCCTATGTTCACCTGGCAGTAAGTAGGTTCTCAGGAGTTAGTCAGCTTGTGGGATTATATCTTGGGCGGGGTGAGTAATTCGACCCTGGGGGAGTGGGGGATGGTTTCAATAAAAGCATAGCATGTATGAATATGCAAATTTTGTTTGATTTGCTTTGATTATTTTGCTCTGGCTTGTGTATCCCCTCCTTGATGGATTGACTGATGAAGATTAAGCCACCCAAAAGGTGGCACGGGCATGAATAGCCCGTAAGTGGTGGCCCTTTGGAGCCATTACCAGTATCAAGAGCTGATACTGGAGATCTGTGGAGGTGCGAGTGCACCCTGTGTGACGGGAGATGTCTCTCGTCTCCTTTCCCTTCCTCAAGAACCTTCGTGTGTTCCTGGAGCCTGCGTTTGCCCAGGACAACGAATTCTCGTAATCTATCCCCCATCATGATGGGTATCCCAGTCTGGTATTAAGGGATGGAAATAGCTCGCAAAGAGAATGCTACAGGAGGACAATTGTTTGTCTGCTCACAATTCACAATCTCTCTTTAATTCATCTCAATTTAATTTTGTACAAAAATTAGTCCTGTTCAATGAACTAATATTTCTAGTAATAGTAACCAACTACAAAGGCAAAAGGACTTGCATTAAATGTAGCACACATGGACTTCATTAAAGCTTTTTGTTATTGTGTCGAAAGATTGGCACAAACTATGAGAAAATGGAATGAATGGTAAAAATACTGGAAATGATAAAACAATGGTTAAAACAAACCAAGTCAAAGGACAAAGGTCAAAGAGGTACAGCATCAGTAACTAAACCGTGGTACAAGAGGTACAGCACCAGTAACTAAGCCGTGGTACAAGAGATACAGCAGCAGTAACTAAGCCGTGGTACAAGAGGTACAGCATCAGTAACTAAGCCGTGGTACAAGAGGTACAGCACCAGTAACTAAGCCGTGGTACAAGAGGTACAGCATCAGTAACTAAGCTGTGGTACAAGAGGTACAGCACCAGTAACTAAGCCGTGGTACAAGAGGTACAGCATCAGTAACTAAGCTGTGGTACAAGAGGTACAGCATCAGTAACTAAGCTGTGGTACAAGAGGTACAGCAGCAGTAACTAAGCCGTGGTACAAGAGGTACAGCACCAGTAACTAAGCTGTGGTACAAGAGGTACAGCATCAGTAACTAAGCTGTGGTACAAGAGGTACAGCATCAGTAACTAAGCCGTGGTACAAGAGGTACAGCAGCAGTAACTAAGCCGTGGTACAAGAGATATAGCAGCAGTAACTAAGCTGTGGTACAAGAGGTACAGCATCAGTAACTAAGCCGTGGTACAAGAGGTACAGCATCAGTAACTAAGCCGTGGTACAAGAGGTACAGCAGCAGTAACTAAGCTGTGGTACAAGAGGTACAGCAGCAGTAACTAAGCTGTGGTACAAGAGGTACAGCATCAGTAACTAAGCTGTGGTACAAGAGGTACAGCATCAGTAACTAAGCTGTGGTACAAGAGGTACAGCAGCAGTAACTAAGCCGTGGTACAAGAGGTACAGCAGCAGTAACTAAGCCGTGGTCAGAGTAAGATACGATTCTTGAGGTTATCTTGAGATGATTTCGGGGCTTAGCGTCCCCGCGGCCCGGTCCTCGACCAGGCCTCCTTTTTGTTACACATCCCCAGGAAGCAGCCCGTAGCAGCTGCATGTCTAACTCCCAGGTATCTATTTATGCTAGGCGAACAAGAGCATTAGAAACTCTGCACGTTTGTTTGCGCCTCGGCCGGGGATCGAACCCGGAACGTTATGACTACGATCCCCGAGCGCTGTCTACTGAGCTGTCAGGGCCCCTTGATCTAACCAATGAGAGTTTATTGATTTTACACAAAAAAATTTTAGATATTGATTTCTCATTTGCTGTGTTTGAAAAGTATTTTTAATATAATTACGTTTACTGAAGATCTAAATTTTTAACGATTATTAAATAATAGTAAATGATTATTTAAAAAGGTTTTTCAAAAATTTTCAAATATTTAAATAATGTTTAAAAGTAATGTTTCACGTTTATTTGTTAGTCAAATAATTACAACTTTAGCATAATAACATAGGAAGATATGAATGAAGGTATAACTGCAGAAGGCCCATTGGCCCACACGAGGCAGCTCCTATGTGGTGAAGTTTATAGCCAGAACCGTGCGCGCCATTTCCGCTGATGGTTGACGGATGGTTGAGTGTGACGGATGAGCGTGAACCATCACATGCTTAGCGTGAAGGCGTACACACGCACGTGCGACCCGGGTGCGGAAAAAAAACAAGATATTGAGTAGTGTGGAAAAGTATGACACAATGAATCTTAAAAAATAAGAAGCAGTGAACTTCATTAAACACGACAATGACTAAATTATTACAACGTGAATTCTCTTTAATCTAAGTCACACTGCAAAAAAAAACATCTTTTAAGATTGAAAATTTCGTATAACTACGATTTCATACACTAGAAAGCATGGGAGTTTACTACGTACCAAATATGACTGTTTAGAACTAGTAAGACTTAGGTCCAAGAGCTATAATCTCTAAACAATATAGTTGACACTCACACAATCTCTCCTCGCGCCGTGAGAACCGCGGCCGGGATCTCGCACCCGGGTCGCACGCGCGTGTGTGCCTTCACGCTAAAGCACGTGATCGTTCACGCTCATCCGTCACACTCAACCATCTGTCAACCATCAGCGGAGATGGCGCGCACGGTTCTGGTTATAAACTTCACCACTTAGGAGCTGCCTCGTGTGGGCCAATAGGCCTTCTGCAGTTACCTTCATTCATATGTTCCAATGTTACTACTTTCAAATTGTAAATATTTGACAAGAAATAAATAAGAAATTTTACTTTTTGACATTATGTTTGAGGTTTAANGTACTGTATTGTATACGGTACTGTTACTGTACTATACTGTACGGTACTGTTACTGTACTGTATTTGAGCAAGGTTCCAATGTACTCATTTTTTCCCATTCTTTCTCTTGTACACTATGCATGCAATGCACATTAAACTTCCAATGCACATTGCACCCAATGTTGACTACAGTACAGTATGTACTTGCATTTTTGTGCTTTGTTAATGTTACAGAAACACTATTGCGTAGATGGTAAAGGTGACGGTGAAGATGATGGTGAAGGTGATGAAGATGGTGGTTTTAAGAAGTTTTCTTTTAAGTTTGCTGTGTATAAGTATGTACCTTTAAGCCTCTTAAAATGTGCTTCAGATGTTGAAGGTCTTGAGTCCTTCCGAGGATTGGATCAGTCGGTAAGTGTCTTGATGACATTTAAATTATATTGAATTAAAACCTACACTTGTGTATTTGTGAAATTTATGTAAGGAATGTACACCGTCTTTCACATTCTCCCGAGTGTTTTGTCAAGTTTTGTCAAGGTCTGAGCGTGTGATTAGGTCCTCTTATCCTTCCTGACCTGACCTGACCAGGTCGCCTCTATGCCTGACTGCCGATGTACCTGTGGTAACGTCTTCTACGGTAATATGGTCCAGTGACCTTTCTGTCGTCCTGCTATTCTGGGAACTGAAGATATTAATAGAGGTGTTTATCTGGATGAATAATTTTCATAGTAAAGCTTTACTAAGAAAGTAGGGCAGTCCCTGTGGTGTAGTGGTTAAGACACTTGCCTGGCGTTTCATGAGCGCTTTGTCCTGGGTTCGTATCCTGGCCGGGGAGGATTGACTGGGCGCAGATCCTTAACTGTAGCCTCTGTTTAACTCGACAGTAAAATGGGTACTTGGGGTTAAATGATTTTTCAGGCGGGTCGTATTCCAGGGGAACATGGGATTACCCTGGAAACACAAACCGAAACCGTCTCTATTTTCCGCTTGTTGCAACTTGTAATAAAGTTGTTACATCTTGGCTTAACGTGTTTATGACGTATTAAAAGTTACAACTGGTTGTTAGAACTGTTATATTGGTTGTTATAACTGGTTAGGTGTTAAAACTTGTTCGAACGTTGTACCAACGTCGTAGTTTCGGTGTGTGTTTGGCGGGTAAGGACTTGCCCAAAATGCTACACATACTAATGACTGTATAAGAATGTAACAACTCTTGTATATATAAATAATAAAATAAAATAAAAATGATCGAGTGAATTAAAATTAGATCTCGATAAATGGATGAGTGAAAGCAGTGCCATTAGCCATGTTCCTTTGGGTATGGAGAGGGTTACGAGGGCTAGCATCCAGATGAACACCTCTATCAATAACAACTACAGTTCCCAGAATAGCAGCATTACGGAAAGAACACATGACCATAATTTCATAGAAGACATTACCACAGGTATAACGGCAGTCGGGAATAGTGGTGACCTGGTCAGGCCAGGTCAGGTCAGAAAGGATAGGAGGACTGGGCCCAGGATAACAGCCTCATTAGACATTGAGATGCAAGTCTCGTCCTAATCACACACTCGAACCTTGACAGAGCACCCAGGAGAGTGCAAAAGATTTGGTGTACATTTCTTACATAAATTTTACAAATACACAAGTGTTGGTTTTTATCGTATTTTGTTACACCTGTGAGAAGACATTACCATTATTTATTTAAATTTATTGTAACATCTTCCAAGGGGAACCACCCACATAAATATAAATAGGAATCTACCTCTCGCCTAGAAATGTTTTGACCAGCTCTAATGTGCCAATCAAGACTGAAATGAGCTAACCAGGTAATTGTTCGCTGCCCCCCCTCCCCCTGCGTGCCACCAAGTGGTGGCTCGAGGAACTCTGGGGTACTGGCGAGTTAAGGACTCCACGTTCTTGCCTGGGGCACAGCTGGATGGTGCTGTATCTCGTGTTTAAGAGTTTCTGGTTGATACCTGGTTGATGGGGTTCTGGGAGTTCTTCTACTCCCCAAGCCCGGCCTGAGGCCAGGCTCGACTTGTGACTGTTTTGTTTCCAGGTGGGTAGTTCTCGATCTACTGACGGACCAACCAAAAAGTGGTGCTCCACTTCATCCAGGGCTGAATTTTTGTTTGTACACATAAGTACAGGAGTAAAAAAAACAATAAAGTTGACTCTTGTTAGGAAGCTCGGAGCTTTCCCTTGTCATAGCGAATGTTAAGACAAGGGGAAAGTTTTTCTTAACATTAAGCTAACCCTACTACCCTTATCTAAATGTTCCGTGACTACGTGAGAATTGGCAAGTATGAAATGGGAGAGGTCTGCGGGGTTATTAACCCTAAATGGCGTATAGCTATATACCATTTGACACCCACGGGCGCATACAAAAAAAAAAAAAAAAAATTTTCTTCCTAACCTGTTAATTTGTGTTCACTGATCACAGGAAAAATAATAAAAAAATCGTAAGTGGCATATATTGCCCACTATAGGGCGGGGAAGTCTGGCAAAAAACAGGCGCTGACTCAGCGTGCGTCACAGGCGGTCTGTTGATCGCCCGCTGTCAGGCCAGAGTTGCCACAAAGAGATAATTACCTAATTATTTCAATGTTTCTGATTGATTTTTCGTAGTTTTTATTTTGCTGCAATATTATTCAATAGTGTGTAGTGTGATATATTTATATAATAAAATGAGTGAATCATCGCTGTACTCAAAAATATGGTGTGCATATTGTTGATTCAATTATGTTCATCAGTGAACAAATATGTTGTCTCTTATTACACTATATACCTCTCTCAACCAGTTTAAGATTAAAACTAAACACTACATAATAAATTCCCTGTAACCTACCTCACCCCTCTATTGTCAACCCATGTCTGTTATTTTTTTAATCAACGCTGTTTGTCAACCTTTTGTATTTGTGCTGCTTTTTCAGTCATGTTCCCCCTTTTTTTTTTATCTTTATTTGTTTGTTCTCAACACATTTTATTCTTTATGCTCAATTAGTATTAAGTTCTAGATATTAATGTTCTTCCTGCCCGAAACGCATTGCGTAATAGTGGCTTTAGGCATTGTATGTACTAGCTCTATCTATAAATCGATCCATTAATGTAACATCACTTGTATGTATGTACCTTACCTGAATAAACATATTTATTTTATTTATTTATACACAGGTTATATATAAGTATATGCATGTTTTGTTCACTATAACGAACCACTAAGTTGCTATTATGAGTCAAAAAGTAACGAGGAGTGACCGCCACACACCAGCCAGCCACTCATGCCCTCCCTCAAGTCACCTGACTCGCCCACATTCTCCTCCCACAATACTGTTTTGCTTTTATTCACTAAATACAGACGCTATATGTAAGTATCTACATTCGTGTTCACCATAATGAACCACTAAGTTGGTATGCTGAGTGGCAGTGGCAGCCCGACACTGGCTGCCACTCCCTCCCTCCCTCCCTCACCTCACATGTCTTGCCACCATTCTCCACCCACCATACTGTTTTTGCTTTTATATACAGACGTTATATATAAGTATTTACATGTTTGTTCACCATAACTGTACATCTAAGCTTGTATGGTGAGTAAAGGCACAAAGACGTAGGACCTCAGTCAGCTGATGGCTGCTGCCCTCAAGTCCAGACGCACTAATATTTCTCCTCTAACAATATTGCTTGTGGTGTTATTACACTATATACACACATTATATATAAATATCTACCTGTTTTATTCACCATACTTGTACAAGTAAAGTGGTATGGTGCCCAAAGACCATCGTGGTCATCAGTAAACAACATGGTAAGTCATGCAGACGATGCTCCTCCCTCACCAAAATGGCGGCTCCCAACCTCCTACTCTTGCTGTTTATACCCTCTATACACACGTTATATATAAGTATCTACATTTGTGTTCACCATAGCGAACCACTAAGCTGGTATGGTGAGTGCAGTCAATAAAAGGTGGCCACACAGTCAGAAGACAACGCCACCACCCTCCCTCCCACAGCATTACTCCTCCCTCCATGTTGCACAGCGCTAAATATCACCACAATCCCTGCTGTTATCAGAACCCTGGTCAGTTTTATCACAGTCGGGTCTTCTGTAATAATATTATCGCTACATAATAGCATGAACAAGTATATTATGGCATTTAGGCGATGCTGTGGTCACAAGCTGAACAGCAGTGCTGTGAGTTCATGCTGCACGAGTCAGGCTTACCTTACCTTGAGGATACCTTGAGGTGCTTCCGGGGCTTAGCGTCCCCGCGGCCCGGTCATTGACCAGGCCTCCTGGTTGTGGACTGATCAACCAGGCTGTTGGACGCGGCTGCTCGCAGCCTGACGTATGAGTCACAGCCTGGTTGATCAGGTATCCTTTGGAGGTGCTTATCCAGTTCTCTCTTGAACACTGTGAGGGGTTTGCCAGTTATGCCCCTTATGTGTAGCGGGAAGGTGTTGAACAGTCTCGGGCCCCTGATGTTGATAGAGTTCTCTCTCAGAGTACCAGTTGCACCTCTGCTTTTCAACGGGGGTATTCTGCACATCCTGCCAATGTCTTCTGGTCTCATGTGATGTTATTTTTGTGTGCAGGTTGGGACCAGCCCCTCTAATATTTTCCACGTGGCTTGGTAGCTTACTCAATGCTATTACTTACTTTTTGACCAAGCTTGCAGGCTTGGTAGCTTACTCAATACTGAGGCTCCTAACACCCGGAAGTTTGGCCCACGATTTTTTTTAAAAATGGCGTCTGTTTACAAGAGCCCTGATGAAGGTGTGGTGTGAAACCCCGTGTATCCACGGGCCGTTTAAATCTTGCGTAGTACTCCAAAGCATCACATGATGCGATGCGCAATTTACTGCAAGTCGGTCAAAGCATCATATGATGCGATGCGCAGTTGAAGGGTTAAATCTAGCCAGCCTGCGGTCTATCCCCGTGCCCATGACGTTCGTAAGTTTGTTGCTCTAGCTGCCGTCTTCGGCTATAGGTCTTGGGCTGACATTCGGGCATGGGTTTTTGGCGGTGGGACAGTCCTGGCTGCACGCTCCCTTGTGAATGTTGCTGGCCCAGTCGGGCCTGTGTTGCTTTAGGTCAGCGGATGCAGCCTGTTGTCTCGACTTCGTGTTGAGGAGTGGAGCACCGACCGCCTCCCGGGTATGTCCACTTGTTTTTTAGGTAGTCTTTTGTGAAGTAGCTCCGGGGAGCCGTAGGGGCTCCCCCCAGAACACCAGCGTTGAATGTAATGAAACGCCGTTTTCTGGGCGAGTCCCGGAGGCTCCCAGGCACCCTCCCGCCCTCCAGTCAGTGTTTTTTTATTTTTGCGATTTTGATATCCAGCCTCAGAACTGGGGCGGGGATCGCCGGGCGGGGGTCTGTCTGGGTCTCTCTTCCACTCCCGGGGAGGGGGAGCTGCGCAGACATGCGGCGCAGCTCGTGTGACGTCATGCTTGTTTGTTCGTTTTTCTTGGAGTTCTGTCCACTCGTTTGTCGATTTTCCTTGTTAACCAGAATAGGGTTTGTTTTGTGGTGCTGACCTTTCTGGTGCCTGTCCCGGTCGATGGTAGATACAGAATGCTTCAAATCACATGTGCATTTCTATGGGCCATTGCTCCCCGTGCCTCTGTGAGGGGGGCCAGGCTCAGATCTACAAGATCTTGTTGAAGTTCTTTTCCTAGAAATTCACTTCCTTTGGAATTTCTGAGAAGTGTGTCTCATGTATTTTCATTAACAAGATTAAAATTACACACACACACACACACACAGCAATGTGCTGCAATCCTATCTATATATATACATGGAGTTTTCTGTGTTTCTTCATTACACACAGTTGCTATTAATGGTGCAATACCCGGTTGGAGGAGGGGGGGGGGGGGGGAGCGGGAGGACGCGTTCAGCCGTAGAGTCTTACTTCGGGTCTGGAGATTTTTGGACTCTAAATCTATTTTTTTTTTCAAATCAAATCATATTAAGTGATTTTAAATGCTGGCCGGCTGTAGGTATAGTCCAATAGTTTGAACAGGTTTTCAGAATAAAAGGATATATCTTTTTTGCAATTATAGGGTCTTTTGGGATCGTACGGTTCAATCTAAAAATCATTGCTATATGACACATTGTAAATTATTTGTTTTTATAACTAATTGCTAATCAGGTGTTATATATATAAGACCAATTGTTAATAAGTAGATAATAAAATGACCTACATAACAAAAATATGTAATTAAAAGCACCTAATTTTATCCTCAAAGCTTCTACCTCGTGCTTCAAACTCACACTGTTTCTTGTACTTAAGATACCATATATTAGTACTTAAGACATATATCTTCACCAGTGTAATCACCTATATCACTTTATATTGTAGTTATATGTTGATAAATAAAAATAAATTCTCCCTACAATGTGCCTTTCCTTTTAGCTGATAATGTTAGATTAAGGACCTGCCCGGAACGTTATGCGTGTAAGTGACTTTGCAAGAATGTAAACTACAAATCTTATGTAATTTCACAAACCCATTGTACCTTTTAGTAAATAAATAAATAAATAATTGATTTAGCCCGTGGTTTATTCACGGGGTTTAAATAATAATACCTTTACACGGAGGACAGGCAGCTACTAAACCTTCCATACTCATCATATTTCAAATGTACAATATATATATACAAATTGTAATTATTATTAGACGTAATAATGTAACAAAAACAAGAAAAATAATTATATCAGCGATGCCTGAAAAACGGGGCGGGGCGAGGCGACGTCTCATGTGAACGCGGCCATATAAGGACCTGTCAGCCTCCTGTCCCAAGCCGTCCACTTCTCGCTAATATTCCTCCTCGTCGCCTCCAGGAGTAAGTATGAGGTGCCGTGGCCCCGGGCGCGGCCTCTACGGGTGTCTGGGACTGGGAGAGGTGGGGTGGGCAGGCGTGTCATGGGGTGGGGAGGTGGTGGT
>WNGS01162647.1:8294490-8324026 GCA_020271785.1 Procambarus virginalis
CTCTGGCTCGTGGTCCCCGGTAGGCCTAGAACTCCACCTACATCGACTGATGCAAAATAGTTAGGGTATCTATATCAGCCAGGGATATCTCCGGGGAGCCTCCGGGACTCGCCCAGAAAATGGCTTTCATTACATTCAACGCTGGTTTTTTATGGCACCAATGACCAAGTTGCTACGGTGCCATTTAAATTGGTTAATCTTCTCATTACAGTGTCCTCAATGTGCTCAGTGTATTAGCTGCCTCTTTATTTTTGGTTTTAACATTTGCAGTCGACGTCAGCAGTGTTTGGTGGTTTGTATTGTGCATCTTCGAGTTCCGGAGTGCTAGATGGAGAAGTGATGCTCTTGGAAAATCGGTAAGGATCTTAATACATAACATTTTAAATTAACTTTATATGTTGACATTTTATAGTTTCCATCTTTCAGTAGCTTTCCTATATATATTACTTTCGATGCAGAAAAACATGTTGAAAAATTAGAGAATTGGGCTGGATATGACTTAGTCTGGACAAGTCGTACCAATTTCGCTATTGCTGTGATATTATTTTTACCTGAATTTACCTGAGGGTCATTAGTGGCCGCGATGAGGATAGGAAGCCGGCGGCTTGTCAAGTGTCCCCACCAATTTGCCCGTATGATACTATAATTTACTATATTGTACTTTAATGTACCCGAGGCCACCACTACTACCTATCTGGAGTAGCTTCGATGGTGACAGGAAGTTGGCGGTTTGTCAAAAGCCACCTTCTCATTTTCCTGCGGATTTAATCCAGCTAAATTTGAACAATGTTTTGGCACTTTCTCAAAAAAAAAAATAAGTAAAAAAAACCATCGGTAAGATCGTCTCTAAAATGTCGTAAAATCTGTAAAAAATGTGTCTGTAAAAAATGTGTCTGTAAAACCGTGGTGTAGTGGTAAGACACTCGCCTGGCGTTCCGCGAGCGCTATGTCATGGGTTCGTATCCTGGCCGGGGAGGATTTACTGGGCGCAATTCCTTAACTGTAGCCTCTGTTTAACGCAACAGTAAAATGTGTACTTGGATGAAAAAACGACTTCTTCGCGGCTGGGGATCGTATTCCAGGGACCTGCCCGAAACGCTACGCGTACTAGTGGCTGTAAAGAATGTAACAACTCTTGTATATATCTCTTGTATATATATATATGTATATATCTTGTATATTATCTAAAAAACGTCTCTAAAATCTGTATACTATATTATGTTCCCCACTCTGCTCTCGTCTCATTATACTACGCACTAATCTATTCCTATTTTACATATGGTATCTGTGCATGGGGCTCAAGCACTGAAAATTACTCGAGCCCATCGTCACTCGGCCAAAATCTGCTATCAGAACTATAACAAAACTCTTGAGACAGCACACGTCCCTCTGATTGATGTTGTGTTGTAAAGATTCGCTACCTGGAACAAAGAAGTTCCAAGTAGCACGGGCTATGTGAGCCCGTAGTCTCTGTTGAAGTCCCTTAACATTTATTTTTTATTATATACATGAAGGTACATTGGGGGTTAACAGAGAACATAGAAATTAAGTTGAATTTTACATTCTTGTAAAGCCACTAGCACGCGTAACCTTTTGGGCAAAAACATGCTAAACACTCGCATACGCTCACACATTCTCGTGTACTATTTATTCAACAACAATTACAAAAACACTGGTCCAAGTACTGTATGTGGAAAAACCACGTGTGAAAAATTGAGAATGCTAAAACACATTTTCTGCCGATTCGCCTTCATCAGAGCATTTTAAAATGGATAAAATGCTCTGATGAAGGCGAATTGAGCCGAAAAGCGTTTAGCAGTCTTTCTCTTTCACAGCCTTCAGAAGAGTGTCCAAACGGTTTAATAATATTCCATACGTAAATGTACATCTTGAGTATAATTCAGGCACCGCAAGGATGACTTTATGTCCCGGGCACCTACCAACCCATGCCCATTGTGGGCTTGTGGGTTATTCTTACCGAAGGTAAGTTCAAACTGCTACTTGAATCTAATATACACGTGATTTTAGAATTTTTAGAATTCCTGTTGTTTGGGGATAGTTAGTTTAGTTCATTATTTGCCCCATACCCATCTTGTGGGCAATAGTGGAAAGGGTTACAGAGGCACATAATGGGCTCAGGGACTGAACCCCACCATTTATTTAGCTAAGCAAGTTACAATCTTGATGAGCTAGTTACAGAATTCAGTAAAAGTCGTCGTACATCAACAATGGGTTCGGGGGGTAGGTAGCTGTTATGGGCTGCATCCTGAGAAGTCGGCTCACCCTGAGGGTGACCTCAACACACGCCAACATGGAGTCCCGACGGCTGAGTGGACAGCGCTCGGGATTTGTAGTCCTGAGGTTCTGGGTTCAATCCCCGGTGGAGGCGGGAACAAATGGGCAGCATTTCTTTCATCCTGATGCTCCTGTTCACCTAGCAGTAAATAGATACCTGGGAGTTTAACAGCTGCTATGGAGTGCTTCCTGGGATGTAACAAAAAGGAGGCCTGGTTGAGGACCGGGCCACGGGGACGCTAAGCCCCGAAATCATCTCGTGACAAGATAACCTCAAGATAAGCCAGAATACAGCTCCCTGTCCCCAGTAATGGGAATTATATACGTATATAACTTGGATAGGCTGGCAGTACATAACTGTACTTGCATTTCAATTTTGAGTTAATTTGTCGAGACGAGCAAGGTTTGTTTAGCTAAAAGTGATTTCGTTAGGTTCAGACTTCGGACTGACTTTTTCAGGTTGGCTGAGGTTTGTAAGTTTGTGTTAGCCCAATTCAATGGGGGTTAAATGTTTACTATCCCAGCCAAATAAAAAAAATCAATGTTATTCAGATAAAAGTACATACATAGAAGATGAGTTACAAACATAATGGGGTTTATAGATAGAGCTAGTACATACATAATTAGTCACTAATACGCACAGCGTTCGGGCAAATTTCGCACAGCGTTCAGGACAGCATGAGATTATCCCACCATCCCAGCTCATGTCTGGTCATTGTAAACCTCATTGTACTCCTGGGTTAAAAAAAAAAAGTTAGTGATGAAACTGAATTGGATTAGATTCTGAATTGATAATTATAATTTAATTTTGAATTGTTAACTATAATAATTATTTTATTCCTAAAATATAAATAAGACCATAATTACATAAGACCACTCTCTCCAGTGGCCTCGATAGGGACAGGAAGCTAGCAGTTTGTCAAAAAAATCCTCCTGTTATGGTTTGTAGGTGCAGATTGTATATTGAATAAAGTTGTTACTGTAATATGCAAAACTTTTTTTTTCCATTGTCAATTTCAATTTTCAACAGGCAAGACTAAAATTGTGGAGTTGGAGTCCGTGTCGACTGTGGTGAACATTCGGGGATTTGTAGCACAAGTGAACGCTAAGTTGCTGTACCGTAACTCGAGCTCCAAACCTCTGCAGGTAACGGGGCTCGTCATTTTGTTGATATATTAAAGAGAAGGTTTACAATGTGCAGATAATTTTCCGAGCTGCTCGTTCCGCCGCTCCCAAATGTATTACAGCATATTTGTGGTTTTGACCATTTGCTGTTTAGTGATATTTCTTGTCAATTATTTGTGGTATAAAAAAAAATATTTTCATTTATTTATACATTAGTGCTCTGTACACATGCTGTAAAAGACGGCTTCGGCGGCCATAACGGGACGAAATGATTTGTATATGATCTGCCACAGCGTAGTTAATTATGTATTGTATAGTATGCTCTTCTGCCCCCCCCCCCCCTCCTTACGTGCACACACAACCTTAAGAACTTTTAAGAACAACACGAGTACATACCGTAGTTTCAATTTCAAGGTAAGAGATCAGTGGGGTCAAAAACATGTGAAAGTTCTCTTTTTACGATCAGTTGTAGATGGCTGTAACAAAATAAGTGAGGTGGTGGTGAAGGCCAAAACCACTATTAGTTTCAAAGCGTCGTATGGCATTCATTATAGAGAAAATGGGACACTATAAGGGTAACTCTCATCCTGTAACTACAAGCTACTGAACCCTACGCATCAAACTCAACATTAATCCAACGACAGCAGCTGCATTAGATGCACATTCCACCACGACTACAATGATTAGAAAAGCTGTTGAGGAATGGGACTCATTAGTGAGCATTCTGCATCTACATCCGCCACCAAGATAACGTTAATAAAACAAGACTAAAACCAGTGCACTAAAACAGAAGCGATAAATAAGCAGGGAAAAAGGAGAAATCCCTTCCTCCGTTTTAAACTTAGACCCAAATATCACAGGAAAAAGGTTATCATGTATAACCAAATTCAATTACGGGCTCACCATAGCCCGTGCTACATGGACACTTCGTCCTGAGTAGCTAAGTCTTTAACAACAACTGTAACTACACTTAAAAAGAATCTTTAAAGCAGGGTGGTTGAATCAAATCCTTGCGTCCCCCCCCCTAAGTCACCTCAGATGCACACATTATGCTTTGGACCATGTGCTACAAGTAACCCATTCCGAAGTCTACTTGAACTTTGAGAGAGTTTGGAGGCATTGAGCTGATGCTGAACGCAATATTTACATGTTATCTGCACACATACTGGTGTAGGTAATAAAGTTCTCCACCAAACTCTCGTGGCAGATATAGCCTAAATTGCAGGGAAGGTAGGAAAATGATGGCATGAAGCTATTGATGGTCACACAAATAATGCGTGACATTTGTCTTGAGATAGTCAAATCTTCAGTTCATGGAGAAAACAAATTACACAACCCAGGTCGACGTGGATTTAGAGCAGAAAGATCCCGCATTTGACTTTGGGATAAAATTACGGAATCAACGGAAGAAAGCCGGAATGTAGATGCATACATGAACTATGCAAATTATAAAGACATCTGTGTTTGTTCATGGAGAGAGTCCATAACGTGTACTGCAGTTCAAAGGCATCCTTATGGTAACACCGCATAAGGAGACCTTTCAGAATATTTCTGCTCTTTCCATGCATAGGGTAATGGAGATGTATACTGTACAGCATTTTGGACGCATTTTACATTAATTGTATGGAACTGCACAGGTTCGGTACACGCTGCCGGTGGACGAGAGTGCTGCCGTGTATAAATTTGAAGCCCATTTGGATGGACGGACAATTGTGGCTCACTGCACGGAAAAGAAAAAGGTATGTGAATTACACTGTTTGTATATACCGTATTTACTGCAAGCGTATTTTAAGCTGTTTTCATGTTACTTGTAAACAAAAATGACATTTAGCTGCCTTTTCAAAGATGGTGGTTAATGCTCGGCAAAAAGATTGATGGATATTTGTTCTTCTTAGACAATTAATGATTATACCAGTTTTCACCTTTTTTAAATTTACATTCTAAAATATGCCTTAATTTGATTGGGCATAAATATGTAATACAGTATATTTATATACAAATTTATTGTTTACATATTTGTATAATTGTACTTTAAGGAAACTATAATAAAATAACTAGCTAAAAATGGCATACTATTTGGAAATCTTGATTGTTTGTGAATTCATATCCGGTCTGGAACAAGAATGTGGAGGGGGCCACTGGCTTGTATTGTGACATGCCATTCAAAGTTAACCAAGTCAGTTTAGTTCCCAAACTGGTCGATACAGCGTGTGCCACGTTTCTTGTAGGTTGGCGTTTGATTCCAAATAGTTTAAAAGTGGTTGGGCACTGTTCCTTCCCTCCATCACATCCCATCTCCTTGTCCTTGTATCCCTTCAAAGTGCTATATAGCCATACTGTAGTGGTTTCTCCTCATAATTACCTTATGAACAAATATTGAAGTCGTGCACTGGAATCAAATCCACATTCCTGAATGTGTCTGGGCTCACTTACCTGAATTTACCCGAGGGCCACTAACGCTAGTGGCTTCGGCGAGGACAGGAAGCCAGCGGCTTGTCTCGTGAACTAACGGCTTCAATATTAATTCATAGATTAATCACATTCTTGTAAGTTCAATGTGTAAGTGAACTGATCCTCATCACCTGTATGACACATGCAACTAGGTGAGTACATCTTATAGAATTAGTTACCTAAATGCCACCATCCTTATTGTGGTTTCGACAGGGACAGAAAGCTGGCGGCTTGTCAGTTGTCGCCCTCCCCCGCACCCCTCCAGTTATTCCTGATGCTTTTGAATATCTGCACTAGTTACTTATTTGACATAAAATGGCTTTAACATTGTTCTATGATTAATTTTCTTTGTTTAATTTACTGTTTTATGAGTAATCTTTTGTTGAATTAACTGGTGAACTACTAACAAATTGACTGTGGTACTGGGCAGGCTGAGAAAGTGTACAAAGAGGCCGTAGATGCTGGAAAGACGGCGATCCTTACTAGACAGGATGAACGCTCATCAGATATGTTGCAATTGGACCTTGGCAATCTCGCAAAAGGTATGTTATCTATAATAGTAATTTATTCACAAAATGTTTCCCTAAGGACGTGATACAGAGGTATATTGAAAGGTACAAATCAAATTAAATCGAATGTTTATTGAGGTAAAGTATATACATACGAGGCGAGATACAAACATTGGTGGATTTATAGATAGAGCTAGTACATACAATGCCTAAAGCCACTGTTACGCAAAGCGTTTCGGGCAGGAAAAACACTTAGACTAAAACTTGATACTAATTGAGATTAAAGTATAAATTGTGTTCAGAGAGAGAGAAAATTAAAAGGGGATACAGGGGTTGCATGTTCAATAAAGCCACTAATATAAAATGTTTTGGGCAAAACTTTGAATAATTCGATAAATATTTTTGTATAGGTATAATGGGTAAACACTTGGTACTAAATGAGAAATGAGCAAATGCATGCGAGAGGTCATAGAAATCTAGTAATGATATGTGACATGTAATGATAGGCAGAGACTATTGCATCATAAAATTTGTAGTTTTAGAAAAGTTCAGATATATTATTTAATAATAATATCGGCAAAAATAGTCCTAGCTGCTTTTTATTTTTTTTTTAGTTAAAGCCACTAGAATGCTAAGTATTTAAGGCATAGGGTATAATAAATTGGTACAAATTTAGATTTAATGGGATAAACGCTTAATAATAAATGTAATCCGTGTTAAATATGCTGTAAAACAATTTGGCCCCCCCCTTGTGTACAGTTTATATGTACAGCTCCACTGTTGACATAATGTGGTGTTCCTCTCTCTAATTTAAAGTGCATGTACTATTATTACATAATATGCACACGGGATGCTCACCTGTCTGCTCCTTCAAAGATGCACATGACTTGGCGTTCTCCTCACACCCACCTACTCCCATGCACACTGCCACCCACTCATCCACCAACAAATTCACATACATCCAGCTCTCTCTACCACCCACATGCTCACACGCCTCCTTGCCTTCCACATGTGTAGGCACACACTGGCTCTGCCTACTACCCACGTGGGCACAAAACCCGATCTCCCTACTACCCACATGTGCACAAAACCGGCTCTCCCTACTACCCACATACCAGCTCTCCCTCGTTCGCCCTCGCTCTCACCTGGCCTCGGATGAGAGTGAGGGCAGGTGCCCTCGCTCACTCTCGCGAGTTGATAAAATTGACAGGAATTCTGGAAACTCTCACTTTCAAGAACAAGAAGCCAATGAAGCAATGATGGCAAAAGATATCTAACAGGTTATGCATTAAAGAAATCACATTCACGTTATGTAGTAATGAGAAAATTGGTAGGAGCCATGAGGGAGGATTTGGACCAATGAGCTAGTAACTCCCGGCAATGCTTTGGGCCACTACACCGAGACATGTCAGAAGCGTTGCATCCTGGGATTCGACAGAATCCTCAAGGGTTCCCCGAGTCTTCCACTGAAGCCTAACAAGGGTTTCATACTATGCTCCCTCCCCACCCCCATGCACTCGGGCTTGTAGTCTAGGAATTCTACCTCCTGCACTTTTTGACTGCACTTCAAATGCAAATAAAAAAATGGGAGTTCCCAGTGCATATGTTTGAATCCTTCTCATGGCTCCTGCTGATTTTTTTTTTTAGCATTAGAAAGTTGTCTTTTGTGATAGTGGTAGATGGTTTGAGCAAGTTGAGTGAGGTGGTGGTGGATGCCAAAACCATTGCAAGTTTGAAAGCGTCAAATACTGCAAGAGTACCGAGAAGACGGGCAACACCACGATTGCTGCTCTCGTCCAGCAACTACACTTGGTTAATTACACGTGGACAGCTTTCACACACATTTTCCCCTCCCACTTCTGTAAAATTTAATTCTTGGTACAATTTAATCCTTAATGATTATTATTTTTAGTTGATAATCACAGTCCCCTAGGGATCTGCGGTTATCGGAAGCCAGTATAAACAGTTATTGTCAGGGTTTTACATTTATGATGCAAATACTGTATGGATATACAGGTATAGTTCTGTGGATGTAAGCAAAGAAAATGTGTTAAAACAATCTGAGACATCGGAGGATTAAAGAGGAAGCGTGAACAAACCTGAGTACAGTACCAGGTGTTGACAAGTGCCAGACACAGTCTTGCCGAGCGCCTCCACCTAGTGAAACGATAAATATTCACACAATTGCTTTTCTTAAATTTTGCATACAAATTAATAATTCTATAATGCCATTTTCTTTGTAATTATTGTTTGTGCATAGGCAGGTATGATCATTTCTTCATAGCTGCTGTCCAATTCCAGGTAAAGTTAGGCTGTAATGTGTAACCTCGTTAAGACTTGGAATGCAAGTCTTTGAATCGTGGTTCTGTTTATACAGGTAATTTTATAGAAAACCTGTTAATTTCCTCTATATTGCTATAAGATTGGGGTTTATAAGAAAAAAAAGTAATCATAGTTTTGTATACAATGCTGTATTTGAAGAATAAATTGTACATACTGTATTTCAGGATCAAAAGCCACGCTGAGCATGAGCCTGGTGATGGAGCTGAAAGTACAGACAGACGGTGGCGTGAGCTTTGTGTTGCCAACAGTACTGAACCCCCGATATTGTCCAGCAGGCGGTCAGACTGATCCTCGTGGTAAGTATCCGATTTGCCCGAGTTTACCCGATTTGTCTCCGAGTTATTCACTACACACGTTAACGTGTTCAGCATGGCCAAAGTTTGTTGGGGAATTTGAGATGGGCTTAACCACAAAGTCAAAAGTTCTGACACCTTCAGAATGTTGGAGGCCCTCGAGGCATATGACGTGCGATGGACGTATGTTCAACTCCCTCCAATCGAGGGCTAAGCATACAATAACCCCTTGCAATACCTTTTTTCTGCTGATAATATTTGCTATCTGGAGATAACCAATATGGCAGACCTGAGCCCTCCAATTAAAGGTTGTAGACTGGTGCACTCAATCGCTGTGCATCCTGGAGGTTCAACACTGATATACGTGCCATCGTGCACTCGTCTACACTTGTGCTGCTGTACACACAGAAATCGCATTCTTGATATATCAGTGAGAAAATCCACAGGAGCCATGATGAGGATTCGAACCTATGCGCTGGGTATTCCCAGATGCACACTGTAAAAGACTATGCCACAACATGATCAAAAGAATTGCAACCTGGGGTACTACTGCACCCACTAGGATTCCCGAGGCTTCCACCGAAGCCGAATCAGGGTTTTACACAATTACGCCCCATGCACTTTTCTTGTGCAGCCGTGCTTTGAGCTGCAGCTGCATGCGCCAGCCTTGGTTGCTCTGGCAGTACTGAGGCTCTCGCAGCCAGGAGGGATGCAGACGATTTTTTTTTAAAGATGGAGTCTGTTTACTGGAGTCCTGAAGTACAGGATGTGAGCCCCGTGTACCTGCGGGCATTTTGAATCTTAAGATAAACTAACAAACATGATATGTAGAGCGGTGCACCCCTTTTTCCGTAAGATATCGCAGGTTGTGCAGCACAGGAGGGGCCTGTGTCTGGGTGGACAACCACACTAAATAAATTGTCAATAAACAATGTTGATTGACAGTTGAGAGGCAGGCCGAAAGAGCAGAGCTCAACCCCCGCAAGCACAACTAGGTGAATGAATACAACGAGGTGAATGCAGTGGTTAAAGTAGTTTGAGAATTAACTAAATAAAGCTGGAGTACTTGCAATAAAGATGGCTTCATTCTCGACTTAGTCAGGGAATCCCCGGTTTTGATTCCTGGGTAAGACACAGGCTTGGTCACATTTCCTTTCACCTAATGCCTTTATTCACTATGAGGTAAATATGTACCTGGGAGTTTGGCAACTTTTATGGGGCTTGTATCCTGGGGAGGGTCAGTAGTCTGACCCTGGCGGGGACCTCGATACAAGCCTCAAGTATTCAGGTGAAAGGAATTACTGTTAATAACACAAGGTCCCACCATTTGCATTGGCAGATAAATGTTTTACCGTGGCAGATGCTGCACATGAATTGCTTAATTTAACTGTGTTGCAGGACAAACATATACATTGTGACACTAGCTCTTCATATATGTCAGTTGCTTAATTTAGAACCTGTACTTGAGGTCGATCTCGAACCCATTGTTGATGTGACGACTTGTATTGAATTTTGTAACTAGCTCATCAAGATTGTAACTTGCTTAGCTAAATGAATTGTGGAGTTCAGTCCCTGAGCCCATTATGTGCCTCTGTAACCCTTTCCACTACCGCCCACAAGATGGGTATGGGGTGCATAATAAATGAACTAAACTAACTTTTATTAATTGAATGTAAATAATTGCAGATGAACAAATCCACAAGGGCCGTGAAGTAGGTTCAAACCCTCGTCACGGCCCTTGTGGATTTGTTCATTTGATGCATCACGCTATTGTGATTTGTGTGTGTAAATAGTTGCAGGTTTTGACACTGAACTTGAGCAGGAAAAAGCAGTTACGGTGACGAAGGCCTACGCTATAGACATCAAGGCTCGCGTTTCGGGTGGTCACGAAATAGCTCGAATCATATCGCACACCGACTCTCTCGACGTTACCATCAGCGAGGATTTAAAGTCTGCTGAGGCGAGTGGTTTTATTTTTTTCCTATATTCAATAGGCAAGCTGTCATCCAGTAATGATAGTTCTTAGAGCCACTGTTGGTTGCATGTACATAAATGGACTGTTGCACCTGAAAAAAGTTAATGTTTGTACTATTCGTTATGTAGTGGTTGCCAGAAAGAAGGCAACAAAGACTTTTTTAGGCCTAATATTTTATATATTTACTAAATTAGGAATAAGAGGGCATATTTTGGGTCTTGGATTCCATATTTAGGCCTAGTAGTTTCAATTAAGTTGTAAACAGCATTTACTATTCTACTTTTTTGACTTGCATTTTGGAGTATTTTAATACAAAAGTGTAAATAAAGTTTTTTCGGTACCAGCTAATTTATGTTTAATCAATAGTTGCCAGGGGGCAACAAAACCAATTGGAGCAATGAAGTTAGGTTCAGTTGTACCTCAAACCAGTAATAAAGGTACTCCTAGCCATGCCCCTTACCCCTGTACCACGGCATGCATGGTACAAGTTATAAAACCTGGAATTCCACAGGAAGTTTGGAGGCCGTGGCATGTACCATGTATTGGTCCAGGGAGGTACGCATTGCTCCAGTTGATTATCTCGTGAAGTTGCTATAAGTACACAAGGCTTGATAATGGTCCAGGACGAACCAAAACGCCGTCAGTTCTTCATTTTCCGATGTGGAAATACCTTCGGTAGCGTTATTGTGACTCATTGTCTGCATAAATGCAGAGTAGCCTCGATTAACGAATTTAATCCGTTTCTGCGCCGAACTCGTCGTGTGAAACACTCGTCTTGCGAAACTACAACAACACTGTCGTCGGAGGCGCCCGAGTACCAGCGGGAAGGCCTGGAAGCGCAATGTGATTTTCTTGTTCATCGAGCAAAAGCTCATAAATGGACAAATTTTCTGCGAGCGGCTCGCTTGTTACTTGAAATGCTCGTAGGTGGCGCTACTCATCACTAAAGGTTTCTCTGTACGGTACTAATGAATTTTTAGAAGGTTTGTTGTGGGCGATGAGTCACAATAACGTGGCTAAAGTATGTTGACCAGACCACACACTAGAAGGTGAAGAGACGACGACGTTTCGGTCCGTCCTGGACCTTTCTCGAGTCGATTGGTCTGGTCAACAAGGTTTGTTGTGTATAGATGGGTACAGGAACTGGGGGGGGGGGTTAACTGGTGACTCTTGTTAGCAGGTCTTAAAGCTTTCCTAACCCATGACTCCTCTGAACCCTATTACTTCTCCTTGGAACAAGACCTGAAAGTTGGTTTACAACCTGGTCCCCAATCACTGGTGGAGGGAAACCGGGAGGACATTTGCGGATTGGTTGTAACTTGTATGATGATTTATGTATCAAGACCAGTATCACTAATTATTTTGTATCCATTAGTGGTTTTTAATACAGCATTGTCTGCATTCTCTATTAAATATCTGGTATATGTATAACATAATTTTACCCATTTTTCTGCTCTGTATTACTTGCCTACAAACTATCAAAGGCATCCTCAGTAGGGATCCATTTAGAATAATTTTTATTTACTAGTATCATTATGACGTGGCAAGGTCTTGCCTGATCGAGGTCTCGCCTGATCGAGGTCTCGCCTGATCGAGGTCTCGTCTGATTGAGGTCTCGCCTCTTGATCAGGATGAGTGATCAAATCTTGAACCATCTTATTTACCTGCTTACACCTCTTCTTCCCCCCATACAGTCGTCTCGAACCATCTTGTTTACCTGCTTACACCTCTTCTTCCCCTCATACAGTCGTCTCAAACCATCTTGTTTACCTGCTATAGGAAACTATGTACAAGTTCTGTTTCCCACTTTTGTTTTCTTTTTGGAGTGTTTAAGATTTACTATACTCGCTTAAAATGACCGAACAGGTTACACAAGATGGAGGCTTCAAGAGTGACCACGACTGGAGTCTCTTGCTCTACTACGCCAACCCGTACAAGACTCACGTCTTACGGGAGACTGGCGACCGCTCGGCCACCGGACTCATGAAGGACGACCTTGTCATGATTAACCTGTTTCCGGAAGTCCCGGCCAACAGTTACTCCAGCAAAAATGAGGTCATCTTTTAATTGATCGTTCAGGTAATAATTCATATACAGTAGAAAGTTTTTAAAAACCTCCAGTTTAATTGCAATTCTACTAGGCAATTTTTTTTGCATGCACCATTGCACTATGGTAAAAGAATGACAATACTGTACTATATTATATTTTGAACTTCGAAATTAAGTTCATTTGGTTTCCTATTGTCAGATGACAGGAGGCTTGTTAGGCATTAATAAAAAAAAATGGGACAAAAAATGGGTTCAATCGTAACATTGTAAAATTTGACATTTTTGGTTAGTCTAAACCAGTGCATTTTTTTGGTTATGAAGAGGAAATTGAGAGAACAAATTGATTTAAGTCTTATATCCATATGTGCATGGAAATATTAAAACCCTTGTGGATCTATCTCGTATGACAATTTGTGCACGAGAGTAAATTGCAAATAAGGATTGGGGAAAGTGTAAGGGGTAAATAGGAGCCACGTTGTAGGTGCCAATAGGTCTCGCCTGATCGAGGTCTTGTATTTTTGTTCTTACATGCGAGATATAATGATTTGGTTATTCACTTGAGGTGAAAGGACTGGTTTTCACAAGGGAGATGATGGCACAATATTGATCATTCGCATGTGGGGGTGGAAGTATGCTGTTGCGGGGCCAGATTCACGAAGCAGTTACACAAGTACTTACGAACGTGTACATCTTTCTTCAATCTTTGACGGCTTTGGTTACATTTGTTACATGGTTTACAAGCATGAAAACTTGCCAGTTAACTGTTGTTGTTGTTATAAACAGCCTCCTGGTACTTCGGAGCTCATTAACTGTTTAATAATTGTAAACATAGCCACCAAAGATTGAGAAAAGATGTACAGGTTCGTAAGTGCTTGCGTAACTGCTTCATGAATCTGGCCCCTGGGGGCTACCTATCTGATTGGTCACAATTAAAATGCTTAAAGCTTCGTGTATTCTGCTTTGAATCGATCTTGATACTATGCCGT
Organism: Procambarus virginalis; assembly: GCA_020271785.1. Classification (NCBI taxonomy): domain Eukaryota; kingdom Metazoa; phylum Arthropoda; class Malacostraca; order Decapoda; family Cambaridae; genus Procambarus; species Procambarus virginalis. The sequence continues at coordinate 8,308,517 of WNGS01162647.1, forward strand.
TTTTAGTATATTAACAGAATATGATATTTCAGGAAGCATGCAAGGGGATAAAATTCAGAGTGCTCGGGCAACTTTGCTGCTGTTCCTGAAGAGCTTACCCATGGGTTGCCTATTCAATGTGATCAGCTTTGGCAGTGACTTCTCAGCACTTTTCCCTAAGTAAGTCTGATATCCCTTACATTTATGCGCAGTGATGCTATGTTAAGTCGATTTCCCTCACGAGAGTCTTAATGTGTTTGTGAGGTTTTGTTTACAGATTCTCTTGTATTTTTGAGCCTTGTACAAATGTCTGAACTTGAGTGATGATGATCACTGGTGATGATAATTGTAATTCATGGTTTCTTTCTCTAAGGTTTCTGCTCTACTGTTCTCTTTCTTGTTTCTCTCCACGCGCACACGCGCGCACACACGCGCACAGAGGAAGCAGCCACCTGGGAGTTAGACAGCTGTCTAACTCCCAGGTACCTATTTACTGCTAGGTAACAGGGGCATCAGGATGAAAGAAAATTTGCCCATTTTGTTTCCTCGCCGGTGCCAGGAATCGAACCCAGGACCACAGGATTCCATGTCCAGCGTGCTGTCCACACAACCACTGGCACTCCGGTGTGGTCGCATGTGAGAGTCCATGTGTGTGTGTGAGCATGCTGTTCATCCATTTGGCCTTTGCAACCTCCTCATCAATCTACACATTTAGTGCGAGCTCATCCACTCAATTTCATCATATGGGATTTACATTTGTAAATTTATAATTTTTCAAATGACTGCATTTTGTATTTCCAGGAGTTGTGAGTACAACGAAAATACGTTAAAAGAAGCTTGTAAACTCCAGGAGACGATGGATGCCGACATGGGCGGTACTGAAATTCTCCGCCCATTTCGGAATATTTACTCGACAGCCCCAACTCCTGGATATGCAAGACAAGTAAGTTCTGCAAGTAATATTTTTAAAGTTGGGTATTCTCGGCCCAAGGAGACATTTCTGTCCCCGTCAGTGGCATTTGAAAATTATTCGAACTTCAAATGGAAACGTTGCCTTGATGTACTGTGTTTGTGTGCCTGAGTGTAATTAACTAAGTGTAGTTACAGGATGAGAGCTACGCTCATGGTGTCCCGTCTTCCCAGTACTCTTGTCATATAACGCTTTGAAACTACCGATGGTCTTGGCCTCCACCACCTTCTCACTTAACTTCTTCCAACCGTCTACTACCCTGTTTGCAAAAGAAAACTTTCTAAAAAAAATTCTAACACCTTTGTTTCCTTGGCCTGAATTTGTCCTCTTGTTCATGAAGTTGCTGATTTCAGGAATCAATTTGTCAATTTAGTCAATTCATGTTAGTTCTTTAATAACTGGTGATCATATCCCCATATGTGTGTGGTGTGTAAATCAAGTGTATGTGCCTGATTATGTATAATGAATAGTATTTTACTATGTTGAAGTTTGGTTACATCAATTAGAATTTGTTTTAATTTTAATTTCAGATTCTGTTGATCTCTGATGGAGAAGTGTACAACGTGGCTCAGATAACTCGGCTGGTGGGACGTCACGCTCGTGAAACTAGGGTTTTTGCAGTAGGCATTGGTTACGGGGCGTCCACCGCCCTCATACGCGGAGTGGCCCGAGCTGGTCGTGGACGTTCGGAGATGGTTGTCCAGCAAGACAGACTTCAACTTAAGGTAAAGTTCATTTGTTTATGTATCTTGCGTGTTCTTGAACCTACTACACGATGACCCATTCTGAACCTGTCGTTACAACTGCTTACGTATATATTGTACATGTACAATATATACATGTACATACTGTGTACATCACTGTACACAGTACAAAAATCCTTCTTCCTCCAGATGCAGGCTATGAGTCACAATAACGTGGCTAAAGTATGTTGACCAGACCACACACTAGAAGGTGAAGGGACGACGACGCTTCGACCGAAACGTCGTCGTCCCTTCACCTTCTAGTGTGTGGTCTGGTCAACTCCCTCTTCCTCCACATTAGGGGGGGGGGAGATTTTCCCCAAATATGGCAAGTGATCAACAGAGGCCTCTAGTATCAAATGATGTCCCATTAGAATGGGTGGGGCTTTTCAATAAAATAGAGCACCTCAAATAATCTCCAGGTGATTTGATCGTATACACCAATCACTCTGAAGTGATCTGCATGTATAAATACAGTATTTGTCTTGCATATTGCCATGTAATTATTTTCCTGCCTTTCATGTGGTCATCAATAAAGCAAAATTTAAATATAGAATCCAGTCTTCCAAATAAATTTTGTTTGTTTGAGATTATTTGGAGATGAGCATTGGGATCAAGTCTACATCATAGGTCAGCCAAGATGTAAGCATTTCCGTTTGGACCAATATGTGGCTCTAAACGCCTTTTAAGTTTCTGTGGGTTTCAGGTCATGTTATTTTTAAGCACGTTGTGATTCAGTGGGTAATGCATGCCTCTGGGGTGACCTAGAATTCAGGTTCAGATCGACAGACCTGCTCCAAAGATTTTCCCATATCACGCTATTGTCATATCATTGTGTATTTAAAATTGATGTAATTTTCCTTGTTGGTATGCAGATGCTCACGGGGATAAGAAATACCTGCGTCGCATATATAAAGTATGGCTTAATCTTCTTGTTTTTGTTTGAAAACATTTACCCTCCCTGACACTGGCATGTCTCAAGATCTTACCTGGACCATCTTGAGGTTATCTTGAGTTGATTTCGGGGCTTTTAGTGTCTTCGCGGCCCGGTCTTTGACCAGGTCTTTGACCAGGCCTCCACCCCCAGGAAGCAGCACGTGACAGCTGACTTACTCCCAGGTATCTATTTACTGCTAGGTAACAGGGGCATAGGGTGAAAGAAACTCTGCTCATCGTTCCTTGCCGGCACCTGGGATCGAATCCGGGACCACAGGATCACGTGTCCAGCATGCTGTCCGCTCGGCCGACCGGCCCCCCCCTACACCATGACTTGTGTAGTGGTGAGGTTTTCCTCTAGTCTAATAAAGATTATTAATGGCTGCTCATATTTAGATAATTTACCGATTATAGAAATTTTGCATTTAAAGACAAGAGTGTTTAATACGAGTCCTATATTGGCAGAGCGGTAGTATTTTAAACACGGCTGTCCAAGAATTTGTCATCTTTTAAGGGGTTCGAGGTGGCTTCGATGCCATTGTATAGCTTCAATACTGTAAACAAATTCACAAGGACTGTGATGAGGGTTGGAAACCACGGCCCTTGTGGATTTGTTCATTTGATGCATCACGCTGTTGTCATTTCTGTGTATTTTCAATACTGTATTTTCAATACTGTATTTTCAATACTGTATTTTCAATACTGTATTTTCTCGGCTATCATGCTTTTAGGATGTCATTGTGCATCTCCTGCACACATTTCCCAATACAACCAACAGCTGTGAAGGATTATGTTATTATCTGTATATTGTCATAAGAGGAAGCTCTCAATTAGCCATAGATTATGCTCCTCTCTTCCAGTACGTATGTGGATTTTTATGGTCTCGAACTCATATCTACTAGGTAATAATTCCCATCCATCTTGATTGTTTGCAGGTGATGGGGCTAGTGAGTTCCATGGTGCAGGATAATGTGCAGAATGTTCGAGTTGCTTGCGAAATGGAGCCGACCAGCAGTGTTAAACTCGTCCCCAAGGTTCCACCCATTATCTTCGGCGGTCAGCATCTGACACTTTATGCTCGGGTGCCCTCGACTAGCACTGTAAGTATGCAGGAGATACTGGGGTGCCCTCGACTAGCACTGTAAGTATGCAGGAGATACTTGGAGTCATAGGTGACTGTGGAGATATGCCAGGCAAAATATAACAGCCCATCTACAGTAATAATATCGCTCTTATGACTATTTGGCCAAATGTACAAAAATGAACTGTTGGACTGGGAAAGGTTCACATTTTGTGTTACTGAATTAGCCCAAATGGCATGTTAAAAATCTGGAAAAATAATTAAACTTAATCTTAGTCTGTCCAAGTCATTAATAAGCAATTCTATGCCTAATGTGTGCTATCATAGGTCTAATACAGTACATGTATGTGCTCTACTAGGCCTAGTAATGTTTTAACATTTGTTTTTGTGGCATTGACAAAATTAATAGTACCAAATGTAAACATTGGGTGCAGCAGTTCATTTTTGTACTGTTGACCAAATAGTTGGTATAAGTACTATTATTTTAGGAGAAAGGGTTTTAAATATTGCAATTTGCTGGCATATAAGACCAACCTAATTTTCAAGGAGTTTTTGGGGAAAATCAAATGAACATTTACATATTGAAATTGATTTTCAAGTGGTTTTGTATGGGAAAGATGTGATATGTTTTTCCAACCCGTGAGAGAAGCCGGTGGTTGAGTGGACAGAACACTGGCGTGTGATCTGGTGGTCCCGGGTTCGATCCCGGGCGCCAGCGAGAAATGATGGGTAGAGTTTATTTCACCCTACTGCCCCTGTTACCTAGCAGTAAATAGGTACCTGGGAGTTAGTCGGCTCTCGCAGGCTGTTTCCTGGGGGGTGGAGGCCTGGTTGAGGACCGGGCCGCGGGGACATTAAGCCCCGAAATCATCTCAAGATAACCTTCTGTTTAGACGGTACTTTTTGTAACTGTGTGCACCATTGTGCATACATTGACATTATGGACAATTAGATAGTAGCATTTAGTACTGTTTGTGATATAGTCCAGAAAAATAAAGCTAAAACCAAAACTTAAATATTCCTAAGCCTGGTATTAGCACATGTGTACTCTATTAGGCTTCTGTGAATTTATTAGGCCTAGGATGATTATTTTATTAGCAACATAATAAATTAGGATTCAGGACCTGCCCAAAACGCTATGCGTGCTAGTGGCTTTACAAGAATGTAAGAAATCTTGTATGTATATATATATATATATATATATATATATATATATATATATATATATATATATATATATATATATATATATATATATAAATAATACAAAACCTTTTCTGGCTTGTCCAAATTCTTTCTAATTGTCCGTTGTCAGTGTTTGTACGATGGTCCATATTGTAACTGTACGTATTATCAAAACAGGAGAATGGGCTGGTTTTTGCTTTGGTAAATACAAAAAAATGTGTGTTCGGTTGATGTAGAAAAAACATAATTTTATCCATCGGCAAATATGGTACTGTACATGCAGTATTCTCATATTTTAATAAATTTGTAGATAAAGTAAGTCTTTTTTTTATCTTGTTTGTACAAAGAATTAGAATTTGTATAAATTTTTTTTAGATTTTTTCAATTATAGATTTTACTCTTGTACAGGTAAAGGCACTAAGCATCATGGGTAATATCGGGGATGCTGATCTAAACATCAGCGTCAAGGACAGTGATATTGTCAGTGTCCATGACGGTGAGATGAGTCTCCACCGCTTGGCAGCACGAGCCCAGATCAACCAGTGGCAGCTTGATGATGAAGGTAAGCATCTCTCTTGTTACAAGTTTGCCTGCATACATGTACACTTTATTTTATACAGTGTATAGAACAGTGAAACCTTAATGAACAAATCCACAAGGGCCGTGGCGAGGATTCGAACCTGCGTCCGAGAGCATCCCAGACGCTGCCTTAATTGACTGAGCAATGACATGGTCAAAAGGAGTTGAAATCGAAGTTCAGTAGAACTTGCTGGATCCTGCAGCCTCTCCGAGACACAAAACAGGGTTTTATTCATTTGATGCATCGCGCAATTGTGACTCGTGTGTGTAGTGAAACCTTAATTTAATGAAGTACAGTTATCGAGACAGAAGCTGTTCCATCAGATCAAGTTTAACGTTAAATAATAAATAGTTTTCCTTATTCTTTTTCCTACCCTCGTACGTAATGTTGAAATATATCCCGAGGAGGTACTGGTACAGTATTAACCGTCGTGCTGTCTAGCCTTAAAATATGACATTCCTGTGGTGTGCCGAAAATAAATTCTTTGCAAAAAACTTTTCTCCTTGTGTTGTTAAATTGCAGTCTCTGATCACGGGAAACTAAATAAAATATTGTATGTTACATACAGTACTTTAGCCGTGATGGAGCTGAGAAGTTGAGCAAATTATGGGCGCCGAGCGATGGAGCGCTCAAGGTCACTCGGCCCCACCACCCTGTGGGGCGGCAGTTTCCGCGTAATATAATGTTTCACAATTACAGTATTTTGATGTTTCTCATTTGTTTCTTCTCTGTTTTTTGCTGTAATAGTATTCAAAGTGTAATTTGTGGAATATACAGTTCAATGTGTGGAATATCGCTGTACTGTACTGAAAATTATAGGGCTCGTGTGTGTGACATGTATTTTTTTTTTGTTTTTTTTTTTTGTTTTTTTGAGATATATACAAGAGTTGTTACATTCTTGTACAGCCACTAGTACGCGTAGCGTTTCGGGCAGGTCCCTGGAATACGATCCCCGCCGCGAAGAATCGTTTTTTCATCCAAGTACACATTTTACTGTAGCGTTAAACAGAGGCTACAGTTAAGGAATTGCGCCCAGTAAATCCTCCCCGGCCAGGATACGAACCCATGACATAGCGCTCGCGGAACGCCAGGCGAGTGTCTTACCACTACACCACAGAGACTAAATATTATATTATTAATCATAATATATTATCATAATATATTATTATGAGACTGAATATGAATGTATATTATATTCTATGATCAATCAAACTGGTTTTGCCGTTATTGCACTATATAAACACGTTGTATATACCTATCTACATATGTGTTAACTATAACAAACATTAAGTTGGTATGGCGAGTCCAAACAAAAAGAGTGGCCGCCACTCGCCAGCTATCAGTCGCCACCTCTCTCCGTCTCTCCCTCCTTCACCAACACCACAATCGGCAACATTCCTCCTTCCAACGTTCTTCTTTTGCTGTTATTACACTATATACACAAGTAATATAAGTATCTACATGTTTTGTTCACCATAACTGTAAAAGTAAGCTGGTATGGAGGCTAAACATATTGGGCACAAAAACCTACATGTCAAGTGATACAGCAGGTAGCAGACAACAGCGCGTCACTCCCTTGCCAAAATGACTCCTCCCAGAATGTTAGTATATACTAGCTCTATCTAGAAATCTATGTCTAAAGCCACTAATACGCACCGAGTTTTGGTAATACAATAATTACCAAATTTTGCCAATATAATTGTTTCGAAATAAGTAATTTTGGTAATACCTGTACACTAATTCAGTAATACTGAAAGACAGTCAACGTTTTGGTGGTCGATCATTACACCTTGGTACTTTCTACAAAATACAAGTATTTTCATTGCATCTTATCTTGAGGTTATCTTGAGATGATTTCGGGGCTTTTTTTTTTTTAGTGTCCCCGCGGCCCGGTCCTCGACCAGGCCTCCACCCCCAGGAAGCAGCCTGTGACAGCTGACTAACACCCAGGTACCTATTTTACTGCTAGGTAACAGGGGCATAGGGTGAAAGAAACTCTGCCCATTGTTTCTCGCTGGCGCTTGGGATCGAACCCAGGACCACAGGATCACAAGTCCAGTGTGCTGTCCGCTCGGCCGACCTAGGAGGATAGGCTGCATTATCTGTTGTGTGCTTGTTCTTATTGTTTATTTGTACTGTACTGTACTTTATTCATAATGGGGGTTCTGTAGTGAGCGGTTTATGTCCTTGACTTGATTTTTGTCATTTCGGATTCGGATCTCTGTGTGGGACAGAAATGGTTGGGCACATTTCCTTTCAACTAGTGGCTCTGTTCACCTAGCAATAAATAATCTGGGAGTTGAGATGAGCAACTGTTTTGGGTGGCATCCTGGGTGGAGGTCGGTGGTTTTACCCGAGGAGAGAGAGGGGGGGAGGTCTCGGTACAAGCCTAAGTGCAGGCTTCCCGTCCCCAACAACAGGAATTATACCGATGTATTCGTGTTGGAAGAGTCGCTTCCTAGAGTGTTCGTGATGCACCACCTTTATTCCATTGACCACTTTCCTTACCAGACTTTCTTTACTCTTAAATTTTCTGAATTAAATTTTCTGAATTGCAGAGGATGTTGCAGAAGACATGATTGCCCTGAGCATTGCTAGTGGCGTCGTCTCAAAATTAACAGCTCTTGTTGGAGTGGATCAGGATGGAAAGACGGTAGCACTAAAGTGTCGAGAAGAGAGTCCAGATGAGGGTTCAGAAGAGGATTTAGGTGGAGTAAGTATTTTTTGAAGTGTAATTACCTAAGTGTAATTACCTAAGTGTAATTACCTAAGTACTCACCTATTTGTACTCGCCTATTTGTGCTTGCGGGGGTTGAGCTTTGGCTCTTTGGTCCCGCCTCTCAACTGTCAATCAACTGGTGTACAGATTCCCGAGCCTACTGGGCTCTATCATATCTACCCTTGAAACTGTGTATGGAGTCAGCCTCCACCACATCACTGCCTAATGCATTCCATCCGTTAACTACTCTGACACTGAAAAAGTTCCTTCTAACGTCTCTGTGGCTCATGTGGGTACTCAGTTTCCACCTGTGTCCCCTTGTTCGCGTCCCCCCAGTGTTTAGGTAAGTGTAATTACCTAAGTGTAATTACCTAAGTGTAATTACCTAAGTGTAATTACCTAAGTGTAATTACCTAAGTGTAATTACCTAAGTGTAATTACCTAAGTGTAATTACCTAAGTGTAATTACAGAATGAGAGCTACGCTCGTGGTGTCCCGTCTTCCCAACACTCTTTGTCATATAACACTTTGAAACTACTGACGGTCTCGGCCTCCACCACCTTCTCCCCTAACTTGTTCCAACCGTCTACCACTCTGTTTGCGAAAGTGAGTTTTCTTATATTTCTTCGGCATCTGTCTTGAGCTAGTTTATATCTATGACCTCTTGTTCTTAAAGTTCCAGGTCTCAGGAAATCTTCCCTATCGATTTTATCAATTCCTGTTACTATTTTGTATGTAGTGATCATATCACCTCTTTTTCTTCTGTCTTCTAGTTTTGGCATATTTAATGCCTCTAACCTCTCCTCGTAGCTCTTGCCCTTCAGTTCTGGGAGCCACTTAGTAGCATGTCTTTGCACCTTTTCCAGTTTGCTGATGTGCTTCTTAAGATATGGGCACCACACAACCGCTGCATATTCTAGCTTTGGCCTAACAAAAGTCGTGAACAATTTCTTTAGTATATCGCCATCCATGTATTTAAAAGCAATTCTGAAGTTAGAAAGCGTGGCATAGGCTCCTCGCACAATATTCTTTATGTGGTCCTCAGGTGATAGTTTCTATCTAGAACCACCCCTAGATCTCTTTCTTTATCAGAGTTCTTTAAAGATTTCTCACATAATATATAGGTTGTGTGGGGTCTATGTTCTCTTATTCCACATTCTATAACATGGCATTTATTATCATTAAATTCCATTTGCCAAGTGGCGCTCCATGTACTTATTTTGTCCAGGTCTTCTTCAAGGGCATGACAATCATCAAAGTTTCTTATCCTTCCTATTATCTTAGCATCATCAGCAAACATGTTCATATAATTCTGTATACCAGCTGGTAGATCATTTATGTAGACAATAAACATCACTGGTGCAAGAACTGAACCCTGTGGTACTCCACTTGTGACATTTCTCCAGTCCGATACATTGCCTCTGATCACTTCCCTCATCATTTTTCTATCAGTCAGAAAATTTTTCATTCATGTTAGAAGCTTACCTGTCACCCCTCCAATATTTTCCAGTTTCCAGAACAGCCTCTTATGTGGAACTCTGTTGTTCCAGACCTAAAAAAGCCTTTTTTAGGTCCAGGTAGACGCAGTTAACCCAACCATCTCTTTCCTGTAATATCTCTGTTGCTCGATCATAGAAACTGAGTAAATTCGATACAGAGGATCTTCCAGATCGAAAACCACACTGTCTGTCTAATATTATATCATTTCTCTCCAGGTATTCTACCCATTTAGTTTTAATTATTTTTTCCAACATTTTGACTATTACACTTGTCAATGATACCGGTCCATAGTTAAGGGGGTCTTCCCTGCTTCCACTTTTGTAGATTGGAACTATGTTAGCCTTTTTCCACACATCAGCTACAACTCCTGTAAACAGTGATGCCTGAAAAATCAGTTGAAGAGGAATGCTGAACTCGGGTGCACATTCTCTCAGAACCCTTGGTGAAACTCCATCTGGACCAACTGCTTTGTTCAAAATGTTTGTGTAAAATGGCAGCTCTGTTTTACAGAGCTTTTCACCCATTCACAATGTCCAAAAATAGTGTATCCACAGTTTAAACTAAAGAAATTAATTAAACGGTGTATTTTAGTGTTTGTTATAATGTTTCACCACAGTAGCAATTGTAAAAATAATGCTATGGTTATAATAATAATAATAATAATGTTTATTCAGGTAAAAGTACATACATTGAAAATAAGTTACAGATAATGTTAAATTTTTAGATAGAGCTAGTACGTACTATGCCTAAAGTCACTAATACGCACAGCATTTCAGGCAGGTCCTTAATCCTAATATTCTCCGGAATATGACCAGTCAAATCGTCGTTTTAACAACCAAGTATCCATTCACTGCTGGGTAATCAGTGGTTACCGTTAAGGATTGGCACCCAGTCAATCCTTCCCGGTCAGGATATGAACCCAAGCCAAAGCGCTGAGCGACAGTTTTACCACTGCGCCACGGGGACTGCTGGTCATGTAATTTAACACGTCTTCATAAGTACTGTACTGCATACACGATGCATACAGAGGAAATACTTATAGACAAGAAAAGCAAAGTTGTGTGTTAGGTTAGGCCTCTTCCTATATTGTTTTTTTGTTTACAATTTAAAATTTGAAACAATTACAATTTTTACAGTTTGTGTTGAATCAATCCTGTCTTGTGTTTCTGGATCTGTTTTAGTATTTGTTTGTTTGTGCCCTCGTCGTTTATGTCAAAATTGGGCATACATCTCGTTTACTTCCTTCCCTAATAACAAGTCTCCTGGCCGAAACGCTTTGCGTAATGGTGACTTTAGGCATTGTATGTACTAGCTCTATCTATAAATCTATCAATTTTTGTATAACATCTTGTATGTATGTACTTTACCTGAATAAACATTTATTATTTATTTTATTTAAGTCTTTCCAATTAAATTCATTAAAGAATTTGCTAAGTTTCCCATTGTATCCTTTCCTAAAATAAAAGTTTATAAATCATTTCATTTCCCCATTTTCTTCTAGATTTTATTGTATTTCATGTTTTATATTCAAGAGGACATGGTGNCCAGGAAGCCTATTCATTAGAATAATCGAGGTCCCTCCTGGCTGGGAATCGAACGTGTGACCATGCGTTGTGAGGCGACTGTGACACAGCAAAATATTTTAACATTGTTTAAAAGTGGAAATACCTCACACCGTTACCTAGTCCCTCGCGTTGGTTAATGCATTTTTATTTTTGTTACTGACACATATATATGATTCGTCACAAACTTACAGTTAATGCGGTATTTGAACATCCTGTTAGATATTTTTTTACGGGTTGTGGACTAACTGTAAAAGCTTTTTACAGCGGTGGTGATTTAAGTGTTCAGTAATTATATATATATATATATATATATATATATATATATATATATATATATATATATATATATATATATATATATATTAAATAAACTTCCTTCATTCTGTTGTTCAGGGCTACTTCACAGGTTCCTGACACTGCCGCCGTCTCTTCAAGGAATAATATACGGAATATAGAGGGTTTACAAGGAAAAAGATCATAAAGGCATGTGGTGGAGGGGACCTCAACAAGCCGCCGGCTTCCTGTCCTCGTCGAGGCTACTATAGGGTTAGTGGCCCTTAGGTAAATCAGGTATTCTGTGCTTCTCGGTGTATACAGATTATCTCTGGATAATAGGCTGTTGTGTTGGCTTTAATAACCCTCCAGAGGAAGGGTTATTAATAACCCAAGCAGCCTAATAAGGGGTTAATAGCCCCCCCCCCCAACGCCAAACCAATATTCATTACATTTTGGAACTAGTTTATCAATACTGTAACTTGCTTAGCTCAATGAATTTAACATAAGAACATAAGAACATAAGAATAGAGGTAACTGCAGAAGGCCTATTGGCCCATACGAGGCAGCTCCTGTCTACATACAAAGATTAATCAAGTGTAATTGACCTGTTATGTGGAACATTGTCTTCTGTGTTGGCATCGTTATGTTCTGGTCTTGTTCTTACTCTCATGGTGGGTAGAGTAAATAGTTCCGTGATTTGGGTGTTCATGGTAGGTTGTTCTACCATGAACATATTTGAACTGGACTGAACCCCACCATATTTGGTGGGGTTCAGTCCCTGAGCCCATTATGTGCCTCTGTAACCCATTCCACTACCGTCCACAAGATGGGTATGGGGTGCATAATAAATGAACTTCACTAATCTAGCATAAACTGCTGTATGGTGTCTATTAATCTTGTTTAAATTACCAATCAAGTTGTCAATGTAATCAATCAGAGCTTTAATATACCAATGTGCTTTACTTTACTTACTAATCTCTCTCATCTCATTTTTTCTTGCAGTGTATCTGTTATCATTTTATTAATTCTGCTAGAATTTACCTACTTAAAATTATCTGTTAGATTAATAAACGCTTTTATGCGCGCGGCGCCCGTGAAAAAAAAATAGCACATTGTGCGCGGCGTTTTGGGCTCTTCAGCGTAAACACCAAAATGTGTGTAATCCTTTCACTCTCCTGACACCAATTCTCAAGCTACGTATTTCATTTTGGTATCAATGTGTTGGCAATAAAATATTCTCTACAAGATCATATGTATAACATGTCACCAAAGCATTAGCTATCCCACCACGAAATAAATAAAACGTAGATCACTCGCCCTTACGCCCAAACAGCAACACAATGTTCATACTCTTTTGTTTGTTGTCAGCTCCACATTAGTCCTACAGCGTTATATTTTATATCACTGAACTCGCAATAAAATTCCCTACACAGACATATGCATATAAATGTAGAATCATGATCGCGGCCCACACCAAGAGTGTGTGAAGTGGGCGATTACCCTCGTTGTCAACAACTCAATAGTCTCTCCTCTAAGTTACAATACATGCCGTTTTCTTTAATATGCCATGTGCCTATTAGAGAAAACGAAAATTTAATGGCAAACATTTTTATACAAACCCCAAGTCGATCGAATAAGAATTGGATTTTATATGTTTTTTTCTTTTAGATCGGCCGGCTATTTACGACGCGGTCGCACAACCGATAGAAATATAGCCGTCGTGTATGTACGGGACGGGCGCGCGAAAGTGATAAAGACCTGCCGGAAACGCTGCGCGTACTAGTGGCTTTACAAGATTGTAAATACTATGCTATGTATTCTCACAAACCCAATGTACCTTCTTGTATATAAATAAATAAATAAATAAATAAATAAATAAATAAATAAATAAAACAGAGGGGGTTTTCCCAGATACAACCCTGATAAGGACAGATATACGGACACAACTATCTAATTTCACACGAATTCTAGAACTTAATGCTTACTCAATTTTGGTACCTAATTTTTATTTTTTATTTTATTTGATTTTAGATCGTCAGGGCAAATGAGGGGAGGCCTTGGACAAGCCGCCGGTTTCCTGTCCTCGTCGAGGCCACTAGTATAAGTAGCCCTCAGGTAAATTCAGGTATAGATTATATATATTTTGCTTTGATCCCGATTAAATTTCACAATGCAGCCTATATGGGGTGACATGATAGAGGTTTACAAGTGGATGAATGGACATAACAAAGGGGATATTAATAAGGTATTAAAAGTATCAACACAAGACAGAACACGAAACAATGGGTATAAATTAGATAAGTTTAGATTTAGGAAAGACTTGGGTAAATACTGGTTCAGTAACAGGGTTGTTGATTTGTGGAACCAATTGCCGCGTAACATTGTGGAGGTGCCGGGGTCCCTCGATTGTTTCAAGCTTGGGTTGGACATGTATATGAGTGGGATTGGGTGGTTATAAATAGGAGCTGCCTCGTATAGGCCAATAGGCCTTCTGCAGTTACCTTTGTTCTTATGTTCTTATATTCCGTAGATCCCGGATCACGCGGTTGATTCCATTGATTTCTTGGGGGAGAACTTCCCAAGGAAATAATGACTGGAATCATATGGTGCTTTTGTTAGTCAGATTCACTATCTTAATTAATCAGATTAAACTTATCTTGGGAGATACAGTTAGTTGATTTAGTTCATTTATTATGCACCCCATACCCCATCCCGTGGGCGGTAGTGGAGAGTTACAGAGGCACATAATGGGCTCAGGGACTGAACCCCACAATTCATTTAGCTAAGCAAGTTACAATCTTGATGAGCTAGTTACAAAATTTAATATAAGTCGACACATCAACAATGGGTTCGAGATCGACCTCAAGTAAAGGTTCTAAATTAAGCAACTGACATATGTGGAGAGCTAGTGTCAAAATTGATATGTTTGTCCTGCACACCGCCTCCCATCCAGTGGGCAGCGGTGGATAGGTTACAATCACTCAGTTACTACCTACAGTTAGCAAACTGGGATATTTGGCTAAAATTTTTGGTAGCAGATCATTTTGAATGAAATATTTACACATCGCTGGAACATTGGTTATAGAATTGTCTCTAAATTCACGTATCTTTTCGCACTCCATCACATAGTGACGGAGGGTGTGCGAATAATTTTGTTGACAGAGTTTACATTTGGTCAGGTCTACATCGGCAGATAATGAGAATTCCCAGAGATACTTGTAACCGAGTCTAAGCCGAGCAGCAGTAACATCTAGAAGTCTGCTGATTTTATTGGATGAACCATAGATGTGTGGCTCCTCTTGCATGATAGTATGATGATAGATGGAATTACTGGTGTCAATTTCACTTTGCCTCAGATCTACAAGATCTTGTTGAAGTTCTTTTCCTAGAAATTCACTTCCTTTGGAATTTCTGAGAAGTGTGTCTCATGTATTTTCATTAACAAGATTAAAATTACACACACACACACACACACAGCAATGTGCTGCAATCCTATCTATATATATACATGGAGTTTTCTGTGTTTCTTCATTACACACAGTTGCTATTAATGGTGCAATACCCGGTTGGAGGAGGGGGGGGGGGGAGCGGGAGGACGCGTTCAGCCGTAGAGTCTTACTTCGGGTCTGGAGATTTTTGGACTCTAAATCTATTTTTTTTCAAATCAAATCATATTAAGTGATTTTAAATGCTGGCCGGCTGTAGGTATAGTCCAATAGTTTGAACAGGTTTTCAGAATAAAAGGATAATCTTTTTTGCAATTATAGGGTCTTTTGGGATCGTACGGTTCAATCTAAAAATCATTGCTATATGACACATTGTAAATTATTTGTTTTTATAACTAATTGCTAATCAGGTGTTATATATATAAGACCAATTGTTAATAAGTAGATAATAAAATGACCTACATAACAAAAATATGTAATTAAAAGCACCTAATTTTATCCTCAAAGCTTCCTACCTCGTGCTTAAACTC
>WNGS01162647.1:8324051-8339933 GCA_020271785.1 Procambarus virginalis
AATCAACCGGGAGTTATGTAACCAGAGCCCGAACCAGTTGTGTGTCTAACCAGACCCCGACCAGTTGGGGTAACCGCAAACCTAGCATGAAAGAACCAAATCAAAACAATTCAAAACAAAACACATCTGAAGCACAACCATGAAAGAACCGAAGCCCGACCATGCCCAACCCGAAGCCCAAGTGACACACCCAGAGCCCGACCATTAGTTATCCGGAGCCCGACCAGTTATATTTCCGGAGCCCGACCAGTTATTTAACCGGAAGCCCCGACCAGTTTGTGTAACTGGAGCCCGACCATTTGTGTAACCGGACCCCGACCAGTTGTGTAGACCCGACCAGTAGTGTAACTGAAACCCCACCATGAACGAACCAACCAACAAACAACATCAAACCAACATCTGAAGCACAACCATGTATGAACCGAAGCCACGACCATGCACAACCCGAAGCCCCAGTGACACCCCCGGAAGCCCGACCAACTTAAGGAACTCCGGAGCCCGACCAGTTATGTAACCGGAGCCCGACCAGTTATTTAAACCGGAGCCCGACCAGGTGTGTAACCGAAGCCCGACCAGGTGTGTAATCAGGCCCCGATCAGTTGTGTAATCGAAACCCCCACCGGTTGTGTAACTGGAGCCCGACCAGTTTTGTAACCGCAAGGGCTTAGCAAGTGCACGAACCGAAGCCTGACCAGTTGTGTAACAGGGAGCCCGACCAGTTGTGTGATAGCAGGCCTAACAAGCAAAATATCTCATCCAACCCCCCCCCCCTCCCCCCACCACCACCAGTGTACTTTAAGTGGAGTGTAAAAGGGTCCATTATGGGGCCCCAACCCTTTTTGTTATATACACAGATGAGAATATTACAAACCCCCATCAAATTTGCAGGTGTCACTAAGACCTATGGGTAAAGTGGGAAGTGAAAGCCACATTGAAACCTTACGAAGAGATCTACATGACTCTAACAATGGTCCCCAGATGGGGAACTTTTTTAATGTCGATAAATGGAAGACCTTGCATGTGTGGGGCTTAATCCACGTCACAACTACCAAATGACAGCACTACCTTCCAACAGATAGACGAAGAAAAGGACCTTGGAGTCCGAATCCATCACGTGAGCATAACAGTACACAACACAACTACCAAATTGACATTATCTTGCAGTCAGAATCCACCACTCCATGATAGTGTAAAACAAGTGGGAGCGGCAGTAACGCATTAAAAAAAGCAACAAACAAACCCTGGGAAAATTCATGCGCGAACCTTACTCAAGGAAAATAAATGTAGTGATTCAATTTGTAAGTCTCTGGTGGAGCCCCAATTTGACTATCTGTCCAGAGCATGGAGCCTCATCTTCAGAAGGACTATAGCTGTCTGAAGCCATGTTACATGAAACACGAGCATGTCTAAGACAAAAATCCGTCTCAGAGCTATAGTCATACTCTCGTAATCAGTTGACGTGGGGCTACAGGGCTAAGGCACATTGCAAACAGGCATGACAGGCGGACTCTCATTAAAACTTAAAACACTAACAACTTTGGAGATATGTCAGCCGGAAATGTTCTTCAGAATGGTCAGATGTTACACGAACAAGGAGAACGGGTTCAAGCCACTTGAAGCCACAATAGTAGGACATGAGAACAGAGATTGCTTTTCACCATAGGTTAAAACCCGATGGAACCGCTACCCGCCGAAGCCGTAAACACCAAACTCTGCAGTGTTTTAAAATACAGTGTTAAAGTCTCAGGGCAAAGGGGGAGGCCCTTTGGACAAGCCGCCGGCTTCCTGTCTCTCGTCGAGGCCACTAGTATAGTGCCACTAGGTAAATTCAGTTCTGGAAAGGGGTGTCCCCGCTCCTTCTTGTTATATAAGTGTCATCTATTGCAGTTACACGGACGTCGGTTGTCACTTTTAAACAAGTTTTAAACTATTAATTGATGAACTAATATTATTTATACGCGAGAATAATTATCGAATACACAGAGCGATTAAAAACTGCGAACGCGCTTGGTTCGGGCGGCGGCGTGGCGAGCCTGGCCTGAGGCAGGCAACTGGAAATGCTTCACCCTCCACATCAAGTGTAGGAATAATTGTCAACAGAACCTAAGTACTGAACCTTCTATACGCCAATAAAACATTAGAATATAAAAATATTTATACATATAAAAACATTTTAAACACATCTCAGAAAGGCGATATAAAGACGTCTTGGGAGGTGGAGGCGGGGGGGGGGCGGGTCGACCGCGCTGTAACGAGCATGCTGCGACGGTGGTATTAACACTTCTGGGGGACAAGGTTT
Organism: Procambarus virginalis; assembly: GCA_020271785.1. Taxonomy (NCBI): domain Eukaryota; kingdom Metazoa; phylum Arthropoda; class Malacostraca; order Decapoda; family Cambaridae; genus Procambarus; species Procambarus virginalis. Next base: position 8,326,351 of record WNGS01162647.1, read on the forward strand.
CTCCATAAACTATTCTACCTACATAATTTTGAAAAGTCATGATCCTCAAAATCTTCCACAATATCAGAGAGAGGACAGACTATTTAGAATTAGTGGAATACAAACATTGGAATACTACAGAACCCGGATGAAAAAAAATAACGGAATATTGCCCCTCGGAGACATAGACATTTAAAAATCAATGTTATAATAGTTGAACAAATGTATAATTCACTAAGCATTGTAGGGGAGGTATAGGACTATATTGAAATATTCATGCTACTCCCAAATGCTCAGATAGAAAAATTATCATCCTTACCTACACGGGAGCGACATACCTCACGCCGCGGCTGCTTCCTGACAACTGACCGGGTCGGCGTCGATGACCCGTAGCGACCAACCGACCCAGAGACCCTCTGCATAAAATTATTTGAAACTTGCACGCCGTATGAAATTCCCTATTGTATAGCGCCAGGAGGGTGTAAATTAATATTTATATGCATTATAGGCCTTTTTCTAAAATATTTATTACATTCTGATATCATATTTTTGTCATACAAACGAAATTAGTAAGTTACTATCTTTAATTATGACAGATAAAGTTGTTTTTTTTTTGCATCGCAACACAAGAATTAGTCGTCGGCGGATTTTGTTTATTTTTGTTTAGTTATATACAAAAAGAGTTCTTAAATTTTGTAAAGACACTAAATTATGCATAGCATTTCAGGCAGGTCCTTAATCCTATTATTTCCCCGGAATTACGACCCGCAAACAGGTCAAACAACCTTTCTCTACCGGGTGAACAGTTAAGGATTGTCGCCCGGTCATTCCTTCCCGGCCGCAGGTCAAAGCGCTGGCGAAGAGACGGGCGGCGCTATTACCACTGCGCCACAGAGACGTTCTCAGTGGCGAGTGGAATTTTAGAATTTTGAAACCTGACTAACCTAACTCAACCCAAATCCAACCGTGTAACCAATTACCGAGGATTATACTGCCGTGCTGCATTTAAACTTGTCAGTTGTGGGCGTGCTGTGGCATGGACCATAACATAATCATCACTGAGTTTTTAACATTAATAGCCCAAATTAGCCCATCTTGCTTTAAATTAGCCCAAAAAGATAGCAGTAGCGATAATTTAAAATTTGGGAGCCGCGGGGCTCTCAAATATAGCCCAATTCGCTACTTGTAGCCCAATCTGGCAAACCTGGTAGGGTCCAAAAAGTGCTCCAGAAGGCAAGCCGCTGACGTCACGAGTTAGGTCCAAAAAGTACCCCCAGTAGGAGAGCAGGACACGTCACGAGTTAGGTCCAAAAAGTACCCCAGTAGGAGAGCAGGAACGTCAGAGTTATGTCCAAAAAAGTACCCCGTGTAGGAGCGACGATAACGGAAGAGCCGGACACGTTCATGAGTTAGGTCCAAAAAGTACCCCTGGTAGGAGAGCCGGACACGTCACGAGTCGAGTCCAAAAAGTGCCCTCGGGAGGCAAGCCACTGACGTCACGAACTGGGTCAAAAAGAGTCCCCTGGGATGCAAGCCGCTGACGTCACTAGTCGGGTCTAAAAAGTGCCACCGGGAGCCGCTGACGTCACAGTGGCATCATTACCTCGCGAGATATATCAAATATATTAGAAAAAAACTATAAAATCTTATATTTCGTTATGTTAGGATATATTGCATTAGGACTGGTTAGGGTAGGCTAGGATGGGTTTGGTCAGGATAGGAGAGGTTTGTTTAGAGTAGCGATGACGTGGATAATAGTATATTGTGAGGCTATTTTTGAACAAATAGTGACCAGCTCGCGTACAGGCTTGTAATAGTTAATTTCATAAATACATAAAATTATATAATATATACCGAAATCATGTCAAGATTACCTCACGATGGGTTTATACACGTACTCTGTGGGTGAAAAAGCATCTCTGTTCTGCTTCCTGGGGCGAATACTGACCTTCCCCAAAACATTGACTCCTGGATACCTTAATTTACTGTTAGGTGAACAATGATTAGGTGTAAAGGAAACGTGCCAACCATTTCTGCCCCCCTAGGATTCGAACCACAGAAATCACCTTCGTGTGAAAATAGAGGGATCGGTGATTTCGGCTTAGGTCCCCGCGCTGACCAGGCTCACCCGAGAGCTAAGTGACAACACCAGACTATTCTGGTCAGGGCAGGGAACTTCATGGCCGGCGCCGGATGGACCCAGGGAAGGCAGTGTCTGACGCTGCCGCCCGGTCTTGCTAAAGAGATTATGTTCCAGATCGACCTAGGCACCCGACGGTTAGAAGTCCTTGAACTTTGACTAGACAAGGCGTATGGATGACATAATACATGATCAGACAACTTGGTTCGAACCTTCATCACGGCCCTTGTGGATTTGTTCCAATCCTATTCTCACTTGTTGTAATCTCGTGCATCGGAGGGGCGCGAAAATGTACTCCACGGCGTTCAGTTTACAGTTTATTTATTAATGTAAATACTTGTCTAACAACACAAATGAGAACAATAATAAATAATTTGATATACATTCTATTCACAATGTTGTCGAATTTACCGAGGCTACTAAGACTAATGGTCTCGACGAGGACATGAAGCCGGGGCTTGGTCGAGACCCTCCCCCCCTCTATAAAGATCAAAACCGTCTATAATTAAATAGAGGGGATAGCCACCACAAAAAAGTTTGTAAGAAAAAACATTATATAACCGTGTACCGCAATATAGTCATATAAACATCCACGACAACCTTACTGACTAACCAGAAAATTACGTTTGGTGTGGGTTTTAAAGCCTAAAAGCTTAAAGCTAAAGTTTTCTTCAGTCTGCAGGGTCACATAAAGCCATGACAATACTTATACTGACCAACCAGCAAGTTCGGTGTTATACACACACAAAAATACCCATCTTTGCCTGCCCAAAATAATGTTCTATCGCGTTTTTAACGATATCGTCACCAACGTTAATAACGGATCACAAATATACACAGGACTCATTAGTTAGGTGGGCTGTATACGCGCTGGTTTAGGATACAGGGCGGGGGGGATTTTTCCTGAGTGGCAAATCCCGGTAATGGGTTGGCTGATCAGGATAACAGGAAGAGTCCTGCTGCCTGAGGTAGCTGATATCGATACCCAGAGCGCTGAGGGTCCGTTTGGCTTCGAGGATCACCTCGTAAGATGGATGAGGCTTTCGGGTTAGGATCCAGGCGATTTCTGAAAGAGATGAGGAGGGTTTTGGATGTGTACTATTTTATATATGTATATATTGACAAACTTGGGTATACATAGCAGTCTGTTTATTGGCTATAGTCTATATTAGGGTTTACAAGGTATGCGGCAAAAGTTAAATAAAAGGCATGTAAATTCTCTTCACCTCTCCCCCCCCTCTCTCTCTCTCACTTTCACTTTCTCACTCTCTAGCTCACTCTCTCTAGCTCTCTCTCTCTTTAGCTCTCTCTCTCTCTCTAGCTCTCTCTCTCTCTCTGTATGTCTGACTCTTCATCTGTTTGTGTATAATTACCCAAGTGTAAATACCTAAGTATATTTACCCAGTACTCTTTGTCGTATAGCACTTTGAAACTGCTGTATGTGCATGTGTGTAATTACCTAAGTGTAGTTACCTAAGTGTAGTTACAGGATGAGAGCTACGCTCGTGGTGTCCCGTCTTCCCAGCACTCTTTGTCATATAACGCTTTGAAACTACTGACGGTTTTGGCCTCCACCTTCTCACCTAACTTGTTCCAACCGTCTACCACTCTTGATTGCGAAAGTGAATTTTCTTATATTCCTTCGGCAGCTTTGTTTAGTTAGTTTAAATCTACACGTATCTATCATGTCTCACCTATATCTCTTCTGCTGTATCGTACCGTGCCCAAAACTGACGTACTGATTTATCCAAGTGGGATATATCAAAGGAAATATTACATTTAACAATTATATTTTATTACTAATGCTTTAAAAATAAATCTTTGGGTTGATTGGTCGTTTCTTTAAATATTAAAGCAATGTTTTCTTTGTTTCATATTCTTGCTGTTACGATTGAAATTTCACATTGGGGAATAAAATAATAATATGATAATTACTTTTATAATAATTTAGGTAAATTATTATTATTATTGGACAAAAAATCACACGTGAATTTGTAAATTTATGTAAGGAATTTACACAAAGTCTTTCGCACTCTCCTGAGTGCTTTATCAAGGCCTGAGTGTGTGATTAAGACGAGACAAAGCACTCAACAGAGTGCGAAAGACTTAGTGTAAATTCCTTACATAAATTTCACAAATACACAAGTGTGTTTTTTATCCTATGTTATTATATCTGTGAGAAGACATTACCATTACTAATTATTATTATTAGAACCGTATACAGAGGTCGATATAACCCTTATAAACCCAACACGAAACCAAATTAACCCGAGTAGGTTAACCAGACCACACACTAGAAGGTGAAGGGACAACGATGTTTCGGTCCGTCCTTGACCATTCTCAAGTCGATTGAGAATGGTCCAGGACGGACCGAAACGTCGTCGTCGTCCCTTCACCTTCTAGTGTGTGGTCTGATCAACTTACTTTAGCCACGTTATTGCGACTGATCGCCTGCTTAACCCGAGTACTTACGCGTGTGCCCAAAAGGCTGTCTCTCCATGCAGGCGTACTCCAGAGTCCAGTTGTCGTAGTCAGTGGCGAGGACTTCGTAGTTGTCTTCGAAGACGGGCACTCCGGGGATCCTGTAGGTGAGGCGATTGGGCTCTGCATACGGCTTCCTCTGGACCACCTCCACTGTCAGCTTACTCGGCCGGCTAAACCTGCAGTGATAGAGTAATTAGTAAGAGGAAGCGTCAAGCCTTTATGGGGGTACGGCGTCCCCCCCGTTGTTGGGACTATAGTTAGTGCTCCAAAATTTCCCGTTTTTTGTTGTCTACATTTGACAGAAAATGGTGAATTCTTGCTTAAATGTAAATGTCTCGTAATACAAGTGGTTTCATTCTCGACTCATAATCAGGGATCCTGGGTTCGATTTCCCAGGCGGAACAGAAATGAGTCTACACGATTCCGTTCACCTAATATAATGCCTCTGTTAACCTAATAAATAGGCATCAGGAGTTACGAGAGTACCGATACAAGCCTAATGCTTGAATTATATACACACTAGGCTTCCTGTCCTCGACAAAACGAATTATTGAATTATAACAGCACGCTATAATGTGCCGAAACTTGTTAATAATACAAAAAGAGAAAGGGACAACTTACACTACGTCCCAAAAGTCAATTCGAACGGAGAGTTTGCCGTGTTTGTCTCTCAAATAGGTGCCGCTCCAGCACTTGCCTACGGTCTGGTAGGCGACAAAGAAACGTTCCTGCTCGAACCATCGCCCTAGATACTACACACACACATAAAAATGATTATGCAGGCGAGGAGTCACAATAACGTGGCTAATGTATGTTGACAAGACCACACACTAGAAGGTGAAGGGACGACGACGACGTTTCGGTCCGTCCTGGACCATTCTCAAGTCTACTGTGAGACTTGACCGTCCTGGACTTGAGAATGGTCCAGGACGGACCGAAACGTCGTCGTCCCTTCACTTTCTAGTGTGTGGTCTGGTCAACAAAAATTAATATTATTAAGTACAAACATACATGCAGAGGATAAAAGAAGATTGCATACCTCGTGGGATATTAAAAAGACACATTTTGTCAATGTTTAGGTAACCTATTATTCAATATATATACACACACACAAGTCTATTTACACTATAGGTTTAATTTGCCAGCCTAAGAGGCCTAATATTTAATGAAACTCACCCTGTCCAAGTCAAAATTTTTAATGATAGGCGTTTTGGGACAGTTTCCTCTGAAGAAAACCTGCGCTTGTGTAGAGACCAAACCAATAAGGGTAATTAACATAATCTTCAAGCAATCCATTATCTGTAAGAAAATATATATGTAATATTTATTTAAGTAACATACAGGGTTATTTAAGTAGCATAATTATAATTCATGATTATCATTCACTTGATGAAAGAGTAAAATAAATGAAGATAATTACATCAGTATTGGACTGATGAAGTATAATAAGAAGGCCTATCTATCTAGAAGTATAATAAGTGGCCTATCCTTTTGAGATGTAACTTCCTTGTTGAACAAATCACACACTAGAAAGTGAAGGGACGACGACGACGTTTCGGTTCGTCCTGGACCATTCTCAAGTCGATTGTGAGAATTTCACAATCAAGTCGACTTGAGACAGTCGACTTCAGTCCAGGACGGACAGAAACGTCGTCGTCTCTTCACTTTCTAGTGTGTGGTTTGTTCAACATATTTCAGCCACGTTATTGCGACTCCTCGTCTGCATGTACTTCATTTTCTCAATAAACTTACTTGAACTTGAACGTGATAGGCTTTAATAATTCTCCAGACATTGATAGGCTTTATTGAAGTACTCCAGAGGTTGATAGGTCTTTACCCCAACAAGGTCATAGGTATTGTTGTTGTTATAGATTCAGCTACTCTGAACAAGTTCCAAGTAGCATGGGCTATGGTGAGCCCGTAACTTACCTGGCACAGGAGCTGGGCAAGAAGCACGGGCTATGGTTAGCCTCGTGGACAGGAGATGTCTCCCGTCGGTCATGGGTAGTTGACCTACGCCTTATGGGGATCTAAGAAGACCAATATGGGGACCATAAGATAAACCACTCATTAAACTACTCGTAGATCTTGACAGATTGCAACTCGCTCTGATTCCTCCCAACAGTTTATGCTCAAGGCACAATTCTTTGCATTACTCCACCTGCTGTTCTGCTTTCTAAGTTGAGATATTCCCCGTGGCCCAGTTGTAACACGTTCGCCCTGCTCTTCACGAGCAATGTTACCTGGGTTGGTATCCTGGCCTGGGAGGATTGACTAGGCGCCAATCCTTAACGGTACCCGTCTGTTCATCCAGCAATGGATGATTGTTAAAAGGATTTGGCGGGACGTATTCCATGGAAAAATTAGGATTAAGGACTTGCCCGAAACGCTATGCGTGCTAGTGGCAGAATGGGTGGACACGTTCTTACAAGAATGTAAGAACTCTCGTATGTATATATATATATATATATATATATATATATATATATATATATATATATATATATATATATATATACAATAATAAATTAGGACCACAAATGCTAGAACAGATGAAGGCTGTTCAACGTCGGAGGTTGACTGACGGAGGAACTTCGACGGAGCCTATTCACTGCTAACCTTCTTCTCTTATCGTGATAATAACTATTTAAGTGTCGAATCCAACACTGTGAAATTGCACACATTCTGATGCAACACGGATTATCATTTTCCCTGCTGTAATATGGCGATAATTTCAGCTTGATACTTCTCTTCCTGGAGAGAAAACACGAGAATGATCCTCTCGGCAATCTTTTTATGGCCGACAACTCTGGGAAGGAAGCCAGATGTTACGGTTGTTTAACATGTATACCTGGCTTTCTCCACACACACATATGGCCCCAGGGGTCGATGCCAGCTGCGTGTCACGTCGCCTGCACGACGTACGCGTGCCTACGACGACCGCTCACGACGCACGCGCGTGTGCGTCGTGAGTCTTCTCCATGATACTTGCCCACGACGTCTCTACACGACGCATGTCCACGACACAATTCAGCCCACAATGCGTGCCTACGACGCATACAAACGCCACACACTTATGACGAGTGTCTCCGACGCACGTCCAAGACGCAGTCAACAATGGTGGGCATCAGCCTAGCGATTGACCGGTCGTGGAATATTCAACCTCCAACCGGTTGTGGAATAGGTAGACTTCGATAGGCTTCTTTTCTCCAATAAAAAAGAAACATTGTAAAATTATTTTACTTACTGGAAATGCACATATTTAACATTTAAGATGTTTAAAATTATTTAAGATTTATGATTTTTATTTATTTATTATTTGAATAAGGTCGGTGTAGGTTCGTACACTTATAGACGATAAATTCAGATAAACTAGACCATTTGTTACACAGTGAAAAGGTGCTGGGCTAAGACCTATGCAGATCTCTAAAGCCGAGACGACAAGGAAATAAGAGCTGCCTCGTATGGACCAGTAGCAGCTGCCTCGTATGGACCAATAGCAGCTGCCTCGTATGGACCAGTAGCAGCTGCCTCGTATGGACCAGTAGCAGCTGCCTCGTATGGACCAATAGCAGCTGCCTCGTATGGACCAGTAGCAGCTGCCTCGTATGGACCATAGGAGCTGCCTCGTATGGACCAATAGGAGCTGCCTCGTATGGACCAGTAGCAACTGCCTCGTATGAACCAATAGCAGCTGCCTCGTATGGACCAATAGCAGCTGCCTCGTATGGACCAGTAGCAGCTGCCTCGTATGGACCAGTAGCAGCTGCCTCGTATGGACCAATAGGAGCTGCCTCGTATGGACCAGTAGCAGCTGCCTCGTATGGACCAATAGGAGCTGCCTCGTATGGACCAGTAGCAGCTGCCTCGTATGGACCAATAGGAGCTGCCTCGTATGGACCAATAGGAGCTGTCTCGTATGGACCAATAGGAACTGCTTCGTATGGACCAGTAGCAGCTGCCTCGTATGGACCAGTAGCAGCTGCCTCGTATGGACCAATAGGAGCTGCCTCGTATGGACCAATAGGAGCTGCCTCGTATGGATCAATAGGAGCTGCCTCGTATGGACCAATAGGAATTGCCTCGTATGGGCCAATAGGAGCTGCCTCGTATGGACCAATAGGAGCTGCCTCGTATGGACCAATAGGAGCTGCCTCGTATGGACCAATAGTCCTACCGCAGTTTGTGGTATTCCTATACTTTCCGAAGCGGTAAGGCTCATATACATTCTCTTGTCACGTAGACGAAACGAATATCTGAACAAAAATACCTTTTTAGGTCATTTACTGCGGAACTTTGACGTTGATAGGCGCTTAGGCTGGGCTGTGGAGTGTGGCGGAGCCGGTGAGGACATGATCAGTGTGGCAGTGACCACACCCTTCTGTTTCCCACCGCAAGACTACACGCTATGACACCACCCGCACGAGGGCCACACCCTGGCACTACCCGCACCAGGGCCACACCCTGGCACTACCCGCACGAGGGCCATACCCTGACACTACCCGCACCAGGGCCACACCCTGGCACTACCCGCACCAGGGCCACACCCTGGCACTACCCGCACCAGGGCCACACCCTGGCACTACCCGCACCAGGGCCACACCCTGGCACTACCCGCACGAGGGCCACACCCTGGCACTACCCGCACCAGGGGCCACACCCTGGCACTACCTGCACCAGGGCCACACCCTGGCACTACCTGCACCAGGGCCACACCCTGGCACTACCCGCACCAGGGCCACACCCTGGCACTACCGCACCAGGGCCACACCCTGGCACTACCTGCACCAGGGCCACACCCTGGCACTACCCGCACCAGGGCCACACCCTGGCACTACCCGCACCAGGGCCACACCCTGGCACTACCCGCACGAGGGCCACACCCTGGCACTACCCGCACCAGGGCCACACCCTGGCACTACCTGCACCAGGGCCACACCCTGGCACTACCCGCACCAGGGCCACACCCTGGCACTACCCGCACCAGGGCCACACCCTGGCACTACCCGCACGAGAGCCACACCCTGACACTACCCACACGAGGGCCACACCCTGGCATCACCCATACCCACCTACATTCACACTCTCATTTATAATTCATCTTAAAAAAAACATCCTTTTTCTTTAGGCTACCCCTTTGATCGAACTCTGATTTGATAACTGCTTTTAAATTTATTAAAAAGGTTCACAATTCATTAGAAAGGTTTATGATACTCTCAATTTATGTATATTGTAGTGTAAAAGATAATTGATATCTATTCTCTAAATCTGTGGCACAGAATTTACATGGGGATTCGCATTGGCAGTTTTAGAGGCTTAAAATAGATTATATTACTAACACTTCTAGATATGAATCCTAGTACAATCTTTACTTCATATCTCTAGGCTACTAATTCTAGGCTATTTACCTTAAGCTATGACAAATTATATTCTCTGTTATATTATAATATAAATTATATTCTATATTCTCTATTGTTAATTTCAAAATGATTAAATTGATGTATATTATATATTTTTATAAGTTTTCAAGCTTAGAACGCTAAGTCTTAAGCATTGAACTACATATATTAAAGCCTAGACCATTTGATCTTCTAGCAATTTCAAGTTCATGTTTATTGAGACAATAAAAAGAAAACATCTCAAAGGGATAGAGTAGCTTAGGCTATGTCTATCCTCTATTTTTTCGATACCTATGGCATAATCTCACCCCCCTTAATTAATGGTGAACATTCCATTTATAAACTGTGTGAACAAGAGCTGGGACATATTCTTTCCAACATTCGATATGTGATTGCTCTGTTATAAATGATTTTAAACCAAATGATATTAGGTATTCCATTCCCTGGGCTCTTAAAAAGAAATACTTAGAGCTCTGTAACTACGGCCATGCGCGCTCAAATCTTGAAAGATATCTTGAAATTGAATAATTGAAAGGGAAGCTTTGACAAGCCGCCAGCTTCCTGTCATCTTCGAGGCTACTTAAAGAGTATTTACAATAGACAGATAGTTAGCTCTTTATCTATATTCTGAGTCCTCGTTCAGAACAGACAGATAGTTAGTTCTTTATCTATACTCTAAGAGTTCTCGTTCAGAACAGGTAACACACACACACGGCTGTTGACCTAAGCGTGCTAAAATTATTATTAAAAATTCCACTGCACCCCATCTCACAAGATGGTTATTTGGAGTGCATAATAAATGAGCCAGACTAACTCTCCCCCGAGCCTTAAAATCAACCCTGACTGCACATAATTCGAACGCTTGTAAGAGTATTACCGTCACCCAGTTAGTCTGCGCTACGTTGAAGACACGAAGCTCCTCCCTCGACGGCGTCTTCAACACTACTGAGTGCTTTCCCGCGCGATGTGTTCCATAAACCAGTCTTAACAATGTGTTCCGGTATGGCTCTGGCTCCGAATTCACAATTAATTCAATTAATCATCTCCGAAGTGCATATATTTACTTACGCCATCTTGCTTATGTATTTAGAGTTGGAAATAAAAGAATTTTGCTACGCTACATGTTATACAGACATGTTTATAATATATATGTCAGTACTCGTGTTCCTACAGTGAAATCGGAAAAACGGTGCTTCTGTTGCGCTGCGGTTCAAATAGAAATTTGCTTCTTCTCTGACGTAGTGTGGAGAAACTGGCTGTTCTATGCTCCTAATTTGGCTTCAGACCCTCTAATTATAGACCACTAGTGATGTTATTATTAACACCGATTTATGTCGGGGTTCGAGTGAGTCCCATGGTCTAATGGCGTACCTATAGTTAACTGTACGCTACTATTCACCCAGCAGGAATTGGGGTGCTGGTTGTAAATCGCTTGGCTGGTCTTATTCCAGGGGAAGCTAGCTGACAGGAAGTGCTTGTGCCCTAGGAAAGGTCAGTAGATATGGCATACCTCGATACATGACTAAGTGCAGGCTTCCTGTCCCCCAGAAACGGGAATTATAATTGACAGACACCCATTAATTGACCTACTGGCGTCAAATTTGTTTTTCGACACAAAGCAATACTGTTGACTTACTACACAATCTTAATGTTCTTTAATACTATGTTTATTTATTTATTTATTTATATACAAGAAGGTCCATTGGGTTTATGAGAGTACATAGCATTGATGTTTTTACAATCTTGTAAAGCCACTAACACGCATAGCGTTTCAGGCAGGTTCTTAGTCTAACAGATAATTATAAGTAGGTAATTTGCAGCAAAATTTAAAAAAAAATAACAGGTACATTGTAAGAAAATTTTAAGAAAATTAGTAGGTACATTTGAGTAAAATTTGAGGATTATATAGGTAGGAAACTATGAGGATAAAATAAGGTACTTTTTGGTGTTTCTTGTGAATAAGGCGTAGGTTGGACAGCTATTTATTTTGTCAGGGAGTGAGTTCCATAGACCAGGTCCATTTATTTGCAAAGAATGTTTACGCAGATTTAGTTTGACTCTGATGATATCAAATATTTATTTCTGATGTGGTGATTATGGGTTCTATTACATCTGTCAAGGAAGAGTTTCATGACAGAGTTTGCATTTAGGGACAAGGTTTTGTATATGTAAATGGCATAAAAGAATGTGTGGAGTGAGTTTATGTTTAGCATGTTTAGGGATTTAAACAGGGCGGGCTGTGTGTTGTCTAAAACCAGTTTGTTATTGTTCTGATGACAGATCTTTGCTGGGTGATAATGATAGGCTTCAGGTAGTTTCCAGTGGTAGAACCCCATGCACAGATACCGTATGTAAGATAGGGGTAGATTAGCGCGTAGTGTGAGAAGAGAGCAGAGTGGGGAACATAATATCTGATTTCAGAAAGTATACCAACCGCTTTTGATACTTTTTTTGGTAATATGTTGTATGTGGGTGCTGAAGTTGAGTCTCTTTTCTATGTATAGGCCAAGGAACTTTCCATCCTTTATATTGCTGATGTTGAATATATTACCCGAGTTTACCTGAGAGCCACTAACACTAGTGGCCTCGATGAGGACAGCTTTTCCAGCTGTCTTTCAAATGTTAACAGAGTTTTGGCATTTACGGCTTCGGCGGGTAGGCGGTTCCATGGGTTTTAACCATACAGGTGAAAACATTTCATGTTCTCATTCCTACATTGTGGCTTCAAGTGGCTTGAACCCGTTGCTCTTTGTTTGTGTTACATCTGACCTTCTGAAGAAATTTCCGGCCTAATATCCTCCAAATTGTTCAGTATTTTAAGTTTTAATGTGATCCGCTCTGTCATGCCTGGTTTGCAGTGTCGTTAGCCCTGTGGCCTCAACTGATGCGTGAGTTGACTTAGCTCTGGAATGATTTTTGTTGCCCGGTGTTGCACTTTCTCCAGAAGCAGCTATACGTCCTTCTGAAGATGAGGTCTCCGTGCTTGGGAACAGTTATCCAAATGGGGCCCCACCAGAGATACAATTGAATCACTACTTTATTTTCCTTAGAGTACGCTTGATCATTCCAAGTGTTGGTTAGCTTATTGGGGACTGCTGTTCTACCTGCTGTTCAGCTTTCATGGCTGAATATGAATTTAATTTATGAATATGAAAGTATTAGTGGATTTATAAAAATTTCATTGTATATCACGAATATTCCATTGTATCATATTTGAAACATATTTAAAATAAATAAAATTATTATTTTTATTATTTATTGACACAACTCCTAATATCAACAAATTGGGGTTCTCATAGTCGGGACCAGGAAGCCTATTCGTTAGAATAATCGAGGTCCCTCCTGGCCGGGAATCGAACGTGTGACCAATGCGTTGTGAGGCGACTGTGACACAGCAAAATATTTTAACATTGTTAAAAAGTGGAAATACCTCACTTACAGTTAGTCCACAACCCGTAAAAAAATATCTAACAGGATGTTCAAATACCGCATTAACTGTAAGTTTTGTGACGAATCATATATATATGTGTCAGTAACAAAAATAAAAATGCATTAACCAACGCGAGGGACTAGGTAACGGT
>WNGS01162647.1:8349251-8367431 GCA_020271785.1 Procambarus virginalis
TAGTATAAGAGGAAAGAAGCAACATATGTCAGTTTTGAAGGGAAAGTTACCCATCAACTGTTTGTCCATATTGTCAACACCGTGGGATCCCCTCCCCTGTTTCCCAGGACTCAAAAAATTTTTTTTTTTTTTGTTTTTTCTTTTGTTTTTTTTTGGTGATACCATCATTCCATTCCCTTTCCCCATGTTCTGTGATGTCATATCCGATGCTCTTAGTGGAACACCATAAGGTCCAGCTTGCATATTGATATTTTCTTTAATCACCGAGGAATTTAATCTACTGCATGTATGGTAACATCAAGACGGAGATGGTATGGCCTCTCTGGAAGGAATGAATGAAGGAGGGTGAGAGCTACAGGGGTCCAAAAAGCAAGCACAGAGGTGAGAGGCAGCAAGCCTAGAGGTGTCCACGAGGAAGCTCGCGATGCAGGTGCCGACTAGTACAGGCCGCACCCCAGAGCACAGGGACCACACAGAGGCACCCCCCAAATACACCGACATCAAGGACCTGAAACACCCGATACACCAAGCTTCTTAACACTAACAAGCCTAGTCTTCCGGTGCAGCAGCCCCTGACCCGAAGTTGTGAAAATTAGTGTAGACAAATTACTACTACCCGGTGCTGTTTGTGCGTTATATTACAAAATATTAATATTATTGCAGATGAGGGAGTCACAATAACGTGGGGTGTCAGTGAAAAATGTTGACACAACGCACCACCACACAGAATTGAAAGAAGCGACTTGGTAAGGGACCAGGGTACCGTAACGCGGTCTCTTCAATTTCTAGTGTGTGTGGTTTGGTCAACCATTAATATTATTCATGTTATTATAATCATATCGGTCATGCAATGTATAATGAGGCACATTTGAGTCTTTTTCATATGAAAAGGAATGGCAGAGAGAGGCAGGCCCAGCTGAGTGCATACACGCACACACTTCGTATTATCTTAGCAAACCCGTCCACTTGATACGTTTGATTGTCCTGTGCAGCAATTAAAGTGAATATTAGAGAAAAAGTGCGAGCAGTTCGGTGTAGCAGTTGAAGCACAGTGATATGCTAAGATGTTTCCACTATAACTGTTACTAGGGACTGGTAACAAGTGTGTGAAGTTGACTACCTGCTACTGCTACTCAACAGATTTCAAATGGGACCTAACAGTAATAGTAGTGTATTGACAACTACAAAATGTTCACATTATGAGATTTTAAACGATAATACAATAGTTTATATTGAAAAAAAATCTTTACAGTGTCAGTAATGATTAGGTTATGATTAGGCTAACTTAGGCTACGTTAGGTTAGGTTAGGTTTGGGTTAAGTTAGCTTGTATATGTGTAAGAATAACGTTAACATTATACTAGCTATACAGGTAACAGTAACTAGCAAGTACACATTTGACTATCTGGAGCTACAATCAACTCCAGATAATAGGCTATTATCCTATTCCATATATGACATATATCATGAATGGCTACTATCATCGTATATATGGCATATCAGAATGTTGTTGGAGGGATAAGTAGCCTGTTAGACGTGGTTCAGGTCTCATGAACGGTACGAGGTTCTAAGTTGGTGGTCTTTGGGTCATTGGTACTCTTTCTAGTTAATTTATAGCAGCTGAATTGCTCTGGTTTCGCTCTAGCGACCCGAGAGGGGTAGGAAATAGCCTAAGCTACCGTATCCCTTTGAGATGTATTTCTCTTGTCTCAATAAACCATACTTGAACCTCGCTCCAGGTAGGCATCAGCAAGTACCGTATGATACACAAGATTACAGGCGCGGTTCAGGGGATACTCGTGGGAGTGCTCAACGACTTCTTGCAGCAAGGTAAGGAGGCTCTACCAGTGGTACCTTTACTCCCTACCCCTCCCGTCACTACATCACTCAGGATGTCGTGAGCAGCAGCCAATAATAATCACTCACTTATTCAGTAGATGTGTGGTACAATGACACTAACGGGTTATGCACAACATTAGGGAACAGGAGTTGCACATACCATGAAGCCACTGTTACGTGAAGGCGTTTGTCCACCGGCACACGAACATAAAATAAATAGACACAAAATTTAACTTAAAGTGTGAGGGGGATAAATCATTTAATACCTGAGGAGGAAGTTAGAGAAAAATGGAGAACGTTCATAGCACTCCTATTCTACTCTCCACCGAGAATAACTTCCAGGCCTTGAAGACTAGCTTTATTCCTATCTTTATATACAAGACGGTATTGACGGGGTTAAGAGGACATGTAATGGATGAATTTTTGCAATTTCATTGTACAAGCGCACGAGCAACGCCTAGCGCTTTCGCGGCAAACAGCAATCCTTTCTTTGTTCGTGGGTCAGCATCATCATCTCTGACTGGCCCATATCTTGATGTTATTCCCAGCCTCAACATTGCAATTCGTCGCTGCGGTGTCGCATCGAAATTGAAGTTGCGATGGACCCTGGACCAACATCAATGGTTCATACCATGAAGATAGAACATTCAACTCTCCGGGCTACCGCTGGCTACTCATGTGCTCGAAAATGGAATCCGATGTTTTGGGATCTTGTGAGACACAACAGGAACTCAGCAACGGAGGTATTTTCCTAAACAGTGCCCACACAGTGTTTCCAAGACCACAAGTCCATGTTATACTATGAAGTGTACACGTTACGCCGTAATAGGTGGCGGCTACACACGCCTAGTGACCCTCAGTGTATGCAGCTAGTCAACGGGCTCACCATAGACCTGTGTGCTACTTGGAACTGTTTCCGAGCAGCTGTCAAGTCTATACACAACGAACAGATCAGGGTGTACGAGAGAGAGTCTACGGGTCCTCCCCGACCCATAGCCCAGTGCTCCGACTGGCAGCTGCTTGTCCCTGCTGACTGGAGCACGTCACCAACAAACGGGCAGCTTGGAGTACATAATAACAAAAACCACAGGCACACGGACACAAGGTAACAAAAAAAAAATATAGAATGTGAATAGCACAGATTGAAGGATAATGACGGCCAAGCGCAAAGAAGTAAATCAGTTACCAGACAATAAGAATTCTGCTCAAAGGCGCGCTCCCAACAAAGAGGCACAACGCCTCTCTCAGGGGGTGGGGGGACCGTGTATGTATACATCCAATTGTTGGTATAATCCAGCGCTGCAGGTGGGGTAAAACCCTGTTACTTCTCTGCGACTGCGACCCTCTGCCCTCCAAGGACTGGTATCTCTGTCCCCCTGCTACCCCGCTTCCCAGCACGCCTCGCTGAGTGCCTTTTCTGTAATGTATGACCCATGACAACGGAGAAAATGAAGGCTACGGGAGACAAACCAATTATAATCCTAGCTGGTCCTATGAAACGAAATTTCTATCACAATAATCTCATTCCTTAATCAGCTAGCTGAGTAGTCTGCGTCCTCTGCTCACAACCACAGGACTCGCCTTCAATCCATGAGCAGGGCAGAAACGGTTGGGCACGGTTTTCTTTCACCTAATGCCTCTGTTTACCTAGCAATATAATCGGTCCCCGTGGTGGAGTGATGGCCTCGATAAAAGCCTAAAGTATATTTTTAATATACCTTATATATATATATATATATATTATATATATATATAATATATATAATAGATATAATATATATATATATATATATATAATTATCCCTGTTCCAGTCCCTATTACATATATAATTAAAACTATAAAAATATATATAATTTCTATATAATATTAGTAAAAAATAAACCGAAAGAATATTGTAGTTATTCTTACAATTATATATCATTAAGAATAATAGCATTCTTAATAATCCTACCCTATTCTTAATATTATATATATTATATATATATATATATATATATTATATATATATAATAATATCTATATATATATATAGAATATTATATATATAATAAGTAGTGAGAAAGAACTATAACAGGGTCATACATTTCTTTCTCTTTCTTTCCCTTTCAATTTCTTTCTGTGTTCCTTTCTCTGTGTGTGTGTCTGTGTCTCCACCGGGTGCTCCGTCACCTTGGCTATTTCCATGGACATCAAGACGTCGCTGGTGACTTCTTCCTCCTGGTTCTGCTTTTCAGGCACTGATGTCAAAGCGCGCGAGACGCCATATATAGATATATGTACATATATATATATATATAGATATATACTATATATATATAATTTAATATCCCGTCAGTTGCAGGTGATTGTAGGCTTTGTTCTGTCTCCAGAAGTATTGTTTTGTATTGTTGGGAGTGTGTTGATATCACATTATTGATATCTCATTAGTCGCTGCCTGGCGGGTTTACTTATATAGCAGGTTCCATTGGTTTTTATTATATCACTTTCCCCTCGCAGAAAAAGGATGGTTATTTAGGCCCTACATGGTTTAACCAAAGGGTTTTCACTGCTTATTTACATATTTTCGGGGTTTGGTGAGTGTGATTCAGTTTACAGACACTGGGAGACGTGCGTACACCCTACCCCGACACATGGCAATCGTCCTACTGACTGGGAAATTGGGTTTACCTCCGGGAATGGGAATGTGCGCCTCGCTGCCAGCCACACGATGTGATGACATAATGGTGTATTTCGCGCGCATTTTTCTCAGTGATTTCTTAGTATGTGGAAGGGTACAGGGAGAGGGGAGAATGAGGGAAAGAGGACTGCTTCAGAAAGGTCGAAAGACAGGCCAGACACTGTGTGTGTGTGTGTGTGTGTGTGTGTGTGTGTGTGGTGTGTGTGTGTGTGTGTGTGTGTGTGTGTGTGTGGGTGTGTGTGTGTGTGTGTTGTGCTGTGTGTGTGTGTGTGTGTGTGTGTGTGTGTGTGTGTGTGTGTGTGTGTGGTGTGTGTGTGTGTGTGTGTGTGTGTGTGTGTGTGTGTGTGTGTAATATTCACCTATTTTGCTCTTTCGGCCCGCCTCTCAACTGTTTACTAACTACTACTTTTTTTCCACACACACATACACCAGGAAGCAGACTAACAGCTGTCTAACTCCCAGGTACCTATTTACTGCTAGGTAACAGGGGCATCAGGGTAAAGAAACTTTGCCCATTTGTTTCTGCCTGGTCCGGGAATCGAACCCGGATCGCAGAATTACGAGTCCTGCGTGCTGTCCGCTTATGTGTGTGTGTGTACTCACCTATTTGTGCTTGCGGGGGGTTGAGCTGCTGGCTCTTTGGCCCTGCCTCTCAACTGTCAATCAACTGGTGTACAGGTTCCCGAGCCACTGGGTTCTATCATATCTACACTTGAAACTGTGTATGATATCTGCCTTCACCACATCACTGCCTAATGCATTCCACTTGTTAATTACACTGTCACTAAAAAAAAAAAGTTCTAATATCTCTGTGGCTCATTTGGATACTCAGTTTCCACCTGTCCCCTAGTGCATGCCCCCTTTGTGTTAAATATACTGTCTTTATCTACCGTATCAATTCCTCTGAGAATCTTTTATGTGGTGATCATGTCCCCTACCCTCCAAAAAAAAAAAAGGTCCCCTAACTCTTCCGTCTTCAAACGACGTGAGGTTTAATTCCTGTAGTCTCTCCTCGCAGCTCTAACCCCTCAGTTCAGGTACCAATCCGATGACAAACTTCTGAAACTTTCCCAATTCAAGTCTTATGCTTGACGAGACATGGACTCCATTCCAGAGCTGCATACTCCAGGATTGGTCTGACAAATGTGGTATGATTATGAATAAACAATTCTCTTAATATTGAGGACCCAAGACTTTTCAACAACCTCCTCCTATACACAAGGAGCACAACTCTACAACCTCCTCCTGTATACACACGGAGCATAACTTGTGTATTGCTCCTTGTGCTTGTACTGTGTGATGCTTGTACAGCATAACTTGTACAACCTCCTCCTATACACAAGAAACATAACCATACATCTCTCATTGTTTGGGAAAGGGGTTGAATACCTACAAAAGAAAACCCAATCAACTAGGCTTAAGTAATCTGTTAGATTATGACCCAGCAGCAGCCTGTTCACCAGCCCACCCAATCAGGAGCCTGGTCAGAGACTGTGCCGCAGGAACACCGATCTTCGGCACACCGTGAGACAATCTTCTACAACACGAAAGTAGAAAGCAAGAGTAATAATAGTAAATTTTGTCAGCGTGAGAAAGGCTGTGATATACTTCAGGGTTGTATTAAGGTCCTTCATGGTCGAACTATTGATCATTTACAAGATACAACCCCCCACAACAGTTGCCTAAATAACAGGACACCTATTTAATGCTAGGTGAATAGAGGCAGTAGATGAAACGAAATGTAACCAACCATTTCTGTCCAGCCCGAGAATGGAATGCAAGATCTCCAAGTGTCAGTCGAGAACGACGCTAATTGGTACGTATCCAAGGTGTGATACCCTATACACTAACGTACTTAACAGAGTGGCTTTAAAAATAAAAATCTCAGCAATGCATAAACACAGCCCGTGGTCAAAACAGACCCTTTGACCCCCCCCGCCCCCCACCTCCATTAAAGGCAAGTAATTATCAAAAGAAGGCACCAAATCGGGAAGGCTATGTAGCACCACCAAATGTGCGGAATAATCAGAGGGCGCTAAATATCACCAAGGAACTCGCCAATACGGGAACAGAAGTGCATAAGGCGAACGATATCAAAAGTATCCGATTCACCAAGGATTCCATCGAAAGACAATTGACCGCGAGAGACAGTCGGAAGCAAGACACACGCTCGTCCTGGAAGTCAGGACATTCAACAAGAATCCATTAAAGGCAAAAAATCAGCTATAACACAGGAAAATATAATCATACACATAAGAGGTTTTACTTCTCATAAAATATTGAAACCATTGATAATAAAACAATGCATTAATATTCGTTTATAATGAAAAAGTGTCATGTTTCACAACAAATAAGGTATTTCAATTTGAATATATACAGTATCTATATAAACAGGAATTTTTATAAAGTGCTTTCTATTTGAAACATTACTCTTTTTTTTCAAATTAATATCTTTTAGCATGAAACCAATGCAAGTATGCCACAAAAAGTCATAATAACGTGGCTGGAAATTGGACACGGAATATTCTTACAACTGAAAATAGAGAAAAATGATGTCTGTTTTGATGCTTTCTGAAGTCCTTAACCAGTCAAGTAAAATATTGTCACTACATCCTTTCTTTTCAGATTGTGTGGGGTGGGTGCATAATGCAAGTACTGTGTATATTTATGGAGAGTTCTAAACTTCGGGCCTATTAGAGCCTTTGTATAGATCACGATATTTTCCAACCCAGATTTTTCCTGTGGAAGTCTTTCTTCTCCCAATTAGTTAAGCCTTTAGGGAATTTAATAGCACCGGGGAAGGGCAGGACAGGCCTTCTCACGCTCTAGTGGGTTGAGTTTCTTCAGCCGTTGCAAAAGAACTTCCTTGTTAATCTCCTTTGGATCACGATGCAAATCCATGAACTGGAAAGAAAACAGTTTACATTAAAACTCTCTTTAATAGGTTCAGAAAATACATGTCAAATACAGGTTTTTGAATGCTTTACAACAATTTTCCATAATTTTAGACAAATTATATATTTTATCCTTCACTGTTAGGTGAATTGGGAAATATAATTGACATACAATCCCTTGATTGCTTCAAGCATTGGTTAGACATATATATATATATAGGAAGGATTTTGGGGTTAGATATAAACAGGAACTGCCTTGTATGGTCCAACAGGAGCCACCTAGTATGGGCTAATAGGAGCTGCCTCGTATGAACCAATAGGAGCTGCCTCGTATGAACCAATAGGAGCTGCCTCGATGAACCAATAGGAGCTGCCTCGTATGAACCAATAGGAGCTGCCTCGTATGACCAATAGCAGCTGCCTCGTATGGACCAATAGGAGCTGCCTCGTAGAACCAATAGGAGCTGCCTCGTATGAACCAATAGGAGCTGCCTCGTATGAACCAATAAGCCTTCTGCATTTTTTTGTATTCTTGGTTTTGTATTCTTAGTGTTTTATCAACCCAAACCACCTGTTTAGATAGTACTTTTTTGTAACCATGTAGAACATAGTACACACATATGATGTTCTGGACAATTAGATGGTAGAATTTGGTACTATTCCCTTTATATAGTCTGAAAACAATATATAAAAGCTAAAAACCAAACTGAAGCATTTGGGGGAAATATGCAAGATGTAGTTAAATCTGTTTACAGACAGAGGCTCTCTTGGTATCTGGCCTTTATATAACAGGTTGAAATTAAATTTCACTTTGAAATCAGCCGGAGAGAGAAGAGAGAGAGAGAGAGAGAGATATAGATATAGAGAGATAGAGAGAGATATATAGATATACAGAGAGATAGAGATATATAGATATTAGGGTACCAATGGTAACTCTCTAAATATGGCTCCAATTTCTTTGTGTTATGATTTATGTAAACAGACTCGACATTTCAACAAATAGTTGGAGCCGTGGTAAAGCTGTTGAGGATATTTAAAACCAAATTCCATGGTTTGTTTTAATTTTGAGTTGGAAAGATTTTCGTTCACTCAGGTATGTATGGCCTTGCTAACTTTTGAAAACAAGTTTTGCAGCTGGAGATGTAAGAAATAAGCTAGATGTGGTTTAAACAAAATTTGCAGACATGTTTATTTGGTAGTTTTCTATTATTTTATAGGTTGAAATAAAAATTTGCTAAGTGAATCAGCCCACAGAACGATGGAAATGCATCCTGGATACATCCCCGGTTTCAACAAATCCCTCACTGCAACAACTAAGACTTGGTCCCATGTAGTGTATCGATCGAGGTTGTACTGTATTGCCATATAAGAAAGATCAAGATTGGTCACCTAATGCTTCAAGTACCGAGAAACTGGGAGGAACGAGGCTGGGCACCCCCACGTTCGTGTTGGCGGCCGAGAAACTTTGAAAAACAACAAAAGCTACAAGATAAAGAACATCACTCTCGATATACAAGTGAATAAACGGATGCAATGTAACAAATTTATGATAACCTACCGTTAAACGGTTTCCTGCGCAGGATAATGGGAAATACTTTTGAGGTGCAAGATAGAGCGGTGGGAATTCATACTCATAAACTGGCTCCTTCATTTCTGAAATGTTAAAAATATTTATGAAAGAAATGTAATATAAGATCTGAAAATAACTCAAAATTATACCGATAAAAAAATATCAATATAACTCTGATATATCAGTATAACACAATTATATTGACATATACTATTGTGCTGTCAAAAAAATATACACTGTACTCTCATAGATGAAGATTATTTCAAAATTAACTCTAACATGATATAATTACAGTATATAAATACTGGAGACTTCAAGAGCCACCCTCGTGGATTTGGAATATTGGAAATACTGTATCTGATAAAGAGTTAAGTACACTTTACTTGAATAGTGCTCTGCACAATGTGTTCCAATAATCTTAAGGTTATCTTGAGATGATTTCGGGGCTTAGTGTCCCCGCAGCCCGGTCCTCGACCAGGCTTCCACCCCCAGCAAGCAGCCCGTAGCAGCTGTCTAACTCCCAGGTACCTATTTACTGCTAGGTAACAGGGGCATCAGGGTGAAAGAAACGTTTTGCCCATTTGTCTCCGCTTCCACCGGGGATCGAACCCGGAACCTCAGGACTACGAATCCGAAGCGCTGTCCACTCAGCTGTCGGGCGCCTTAATGTGTCCCGTAATAATGTATCCCCGTGTGCACAGCAGGAAATATCTAGTCATGCAACAATATTTTTATCATGAAATCCTCCCCCCCCCCTTACTCAGTGTGTGATGGAAGAAGTTGGTGAGGGAAGAGTCCCAGTCTGATTGGAACCATGCTAAACCTGCCGGCGTGATGACGTCCTGCAACTCCCGATAGAACGTCAGTGAAGAGAAGCTTCGCTCCTTGAGTGACAAACTGGAAAGTGAAATTCACAATATTATATGAGGTTGATCCTTCAGAGGAATTATAACATTGAAATAGCAGCAAGTAAAGTTTCTGAAATATCCAGTTCGGCAGCAGGATGCTGCTTCGTCTGGAAACTTTCCTTATTAAGACCACTCAATAGCTTGGTTAATAGAGCATCAGCCTCACATGCGTGGGGGTTCGAGTCTCCTACAGCCCAGATAAATGGAATAGCAGCAAGTGAAAAGGTAATTTACAAAAATAAAATAAATAATCCTGTCCCTTCGAGAGAGAGGGAGAAATTTTAATACCGTAAACCTGTAAGTGAAAAGATTTTTAACAAAAAAATTAATGGAAATCAAAACTTATTACATATGACTGAACTAATATTCTTGATATTATCATGTTTCCTGCATTCATGGGAGCTCAAAGTAGAAAATATAATGAATGAACCACATGCTTTCAAACTTGTTGGACCCCAATCAAAGAAAAACCCAATTTTGTTGTCCTAAAAATTTCAGTCAAAATAACTTCAGTAACAAATACCTTCACACAGGTGATGTAACTCACAATCGCTCTTACCTATAAATTTGAAAGATAAATAAGTCATTTAATAAATTAATTGTGAACACAAATACCCCCAATTTGTTTATAAAAAAGGCCAATTTATGAGACAACACCTTATATGGGACATTAACACTAACCAAGGCTGCTCTTTCTTATATTTGGAATAGTCAATGCGTCCATCCTGCTTGTACAACACAAATACGAGGCGCTGATACCCGATGCCCCGAGGCGGGAAGGGCTGGAGATAGTCACATATCACCTCCCCAGAAGCAATGTCTCCACCAGGAATGTTGCCACTGTAACGGAATAATCAGTAAATCAATAGTAATGGGCTAACGTAAATATAGTGTCTAATGTGACTGCACTTTGGTCCTACATGAGACTGAAAAGGATCCAATAATGAACCAAAACATTGTCAATTTTTCCATCTTTTTGCCCAACCACTTGGACTGGATGGTAGTGGCATTCGCACTTCTTGCAGGATGGTTTTCAATCCCCGACCATCTAAGTGGTTGGGTATCATTCTTGTCCTTCATCCTATCCCAAATCCTCATCCTTACATCCCTTCCAAGTGCTACATATTCGCCATGGCTTAGTGCTTTCTCCTGATAATTATCTTACCTTTCCAGCTTTTCATATCCATGGGCTGAGTACCCTATATTAATAATGTCTAATCACACACAGTTTATCATCAACTCAACAGGGTGGAAACTCCCAAGCACTAACGATTAGCTTGATTTGGGGTTATCTTGAGGTTATCTTGAGATGATTTCGGGGCGTTTTAGTGTCCCCGCGGCCCGGTCCTCGACCAGGCCTCCACCCCCAGGAAGCAGCCCGTGACAGCTGACTAACACCCAGATACCTATTTTACTGCTAGGTAACAGGGGCATAGGGTGAAAGAAACTCTGCCCATTGTTTCTCGCCGGCGCCCGGGATCGAACCTGGGACCACAGGATCACAGTCCAGCGTGCTGTCCGCTCAGCCGACCGGCTCCCAGGTTATACAATGCTGTGGGTGAACCAAAAACATGCATCCTATCCACAAGAATATGCAGTAATTATCAAAAGAAATCATCACGCCTGGAACGACTATTTATTTAGCACCCACTCAATCCAATGCAACCTCTAGGCAAAGTAATTACGAGGAGAAAATGCCAACCTGGCACAATTATACAGAGTAGATCAGATGCAAGGACAGACTAATAGCTCGGGTATGATGGCACGATGGTTACCCCTGAAGTTACCTCGAGATGATTTCGGGGGTTAGCGTCCCCACGGACCAGTCGTTAACCAGGCCTCCTCATTGCTGGCCTTGTCATAATGAGCTTTATGGTATTCGAATTGAACTTAAATTCCTTCTTTGACTTATATTCATTACCATAATGAATATAATTTCACAGCAAAGATGCTAAATTTATTGATCATGTAACAAGAAGAAAGATCAACACTCACATAAACCAATGAAGGCACTCGGACTTATTTTCCAGCAGATTCCCATCAGGATTTGTCAAGATTAACGTCCACAGTTCATTCGGCTCACTTTTAAACTGGACTGTAGGACATGTAGACGCCTAAAAAAAATATACAGCAAACTGAATTAGCATAACTCTTTGTACATAGAAAAATAGTACTGCAGATCTGTGGAATAAGTTTAGCTAGTAAACAAGCTGGCTGCAAAGTTCCAGATATTTGTTAAAATATAAAAATGGAAGTGAAATTGAATGATTCAGTTATGGGTCTCATTTGTCACTTCAAATCCTACCTGCATTTACTTTAAATGTCCTTACCAAATCATTAGATAACAATTTATTATCTTGCTTCAAGCAAACCACTGTAAACAATTCCTTTACAAAGCAAAATTAGTTATTTATGATAACAATGAAGCTCCTTTTAACCATATAGACCAGTGTTTCTCAACCGAGGCTCTGAAGAACCCCACGATAACTAGGAGGTCTTCACGAAGCTGTAATAAATAGGCTATCTTGAGGTTATCTTGAGATGATTTCGGGGCTTTAGTGTCCCCACGGCCTGGTCCTCGACCAGGCCTCCACCCCCAGGAAGCAGCCTGTGACAGCTGACTAACACCCAGGTACCTATTTTACTGCTAGGTAACGTGGGCATAGGGTGAAAGAAACTGCCCATTGTTTCTCGCCGGCGCCTGGGATCGAACCCAGGACCACAGGATCACAAATCCGGCGTTCTGTCCGCTCGGCCGACCAGCTCCCAAACTCTTAATCATATGCAAATATGATTAGATTCTAATCATGATCAGACTCAAATATGATTAGACAAATATGATTAGGCTAACTCTAATCATATGCAAATGTACACACAGAAATCACAATAGCGTGGTATAACAATTGAACAAATCCCCATGGGCCATGATGAGGATTCGAACCTACGCACGGGAACCTGCTTCCTGGAGATGTGCAACAAAAAAAGGAGGCCTGGTCGAGGACCGGGCCTTAGTCAACTGTGCCACGACAACCATGTCATGGCACAGTTGACCAAGACACTGCTGGGAACATCCTGCGTATAGGTTCGAACCCCTCATCCTTATTGAGGGAACGTGGAAACCCTTGTGGGTTTGTTCAATATGCGAATGTATTTTTGAGTCATTTTTCCATTTCTCATTTAATCAGTATCGAGAACAAAAGTCAGAAATCATCTCCTTTCAGTTGACAATGAAATCCATCCGTGTTTTTTTTTAAAGTACGACCTGGAATAATTTCAATGGGAACAAAGATTGACAAACACTAATAAAGACAGATACAATACCTCTCTTGGTTTGATGGTATTTCCTCTATAGACAGGCGATACCATTTCATCATCAAAGTCATAGTTAATTCTCAAGGCGACACAAGGTATGAAATAAGCACAGCCATAAAGGTCTCTGAAGATGCTGTAATGTTCTGCCAAAGTCCGAATGTGGTGAGGCCCAGAAGTGGCATGCCATTCTTCGCGTACCTTGTTTATATCTACTGCCACTGTCAAATTGAAATCAGATGTTAGTTAAGAAATTCTTTCAAATTAGCTGTGATGATACTTTTGCTGCTGATGATGAGTGATGTTGCTGGTAATCTTGATTGATGATGAGGATACTGCTATTGCTGATGACTGATGTTGAGTTACGCTAATGCTGATGAATAATATTACTAATATTAATGATGATGCTGGCATCTGATGATGATTAGTGATGATAATGTTGATGCTGCTGATGATCCTAATATCAATGCTGCTTCTACAAAAAAAAAAACATTGATTTTATCAGCTGATAATCATAAGGATTGGTCAGAAAGTTAGTAATTTTCAGATGGAAGATATATACACATGTGACCACATGTATCATGTATAAGATACAGTATTGTAAATGTGACAATGACCACATACACACAAATTCAATGTAGTTTACACGTAAACCTTCGAATCAATACACGATAACATATCAATATACAAGACAGGAAATCTGGCTTCATGCAGAATTGACATTATAAGTTTTTCTATAAATTATAAGCATTCCCTACTTACACTTTCTAGAACGCGAAAGTTTCTCTATCTCCGCATTTTGTCTTAGCGATTTCCTGTACTGAAGGCGCTGATTCAGCTGCTCACGACGGGATGGGTTTACGTGTGGGAGCCCAATATTAACAGGAGCATACAACTCTGGGTCATCCCTCGTCATGTCCAGTTCTGTAATAATGAAATTACTTTGATAATATTTTAAGACAAATATTGGAGAAAATAAAGCAGGGATAATATATGAAAAAGTTGATAATTCTTGATATCCTGTATATTCCTGTGTACATGACACACCCTATTTACAAAGATATTTAGAG
This sequence comes from Procambarus virginalis, assembly GCA_020271785.1. Lineage (NCBI taxonomy): Eukaryota > Metazoa > Arthropoda > Malacostraca > Decapoda > Cambaridae > Procambarus > Procambarus virginalis. The sequence continues at coordinate 8,363,519 of WNGS01162647.1, forward strand.
GGGGGGGGGGGGTTACCTGGTTATCTCAATGATTTCGGGGCTTAGCGTCCCTGCGGCCCGGTCCTCGACCAGGCCTCCTTTTTTGTTACACATCTCCAGGAAGCAGCCCGTAGCAGCTGTCTAACTCCCAGGTACCTATTTACCGCTTGGTGAACAGGAGCATAAGCGTGAAAGAAACTCTCCCCATTTGTTTGCGCCTCCACTGGGATCAAACCCGGAACCTCAGGATTACTAACCCTGAGTGCTGTCCACTCAGCCGTCACGCCCCCAGGTCAGTGGGGGAACAATTTTAATAAGTTTCATCAAACATTTACTGAAAGTGATTTTAAAGTGGTTGTGGGGGGAAGACACAGGATTTAGTGTATATAAATGTATGTTGACCAGACCACACACTATAAGGTGAAGGGACGACGACGTTTCGGTCCGTCCTGGACCATTCTCAAGTCGATTGTGAATGGTCTTGCGAATGATTGTGAATGGGAATCACAATCGACTTGAGAATGGTCCAGGACGGACCGAAACGTCGTCGACCCTTTACCTTCAAGTGTGTGGTCTGGTCAACGTACTTTAGCCACGTTATTGTGACTCATCACCTGCATATAAATGTATATTCAGTTGGTGGACCAAAAACATGTGTCTTATACACCAGAAAATATGCTATTTGAAATTCATAGGCTAAGTCTCCTCTTATAACTATGACCTTTTTTTTGTAAACCGCAATGCGACAGTACTGTACAGAACATCAAAACAGTGAAATTTCCACGATCAACCTATAGACCTATAAAATCTAAATATTTAGACCATGGTAAAGAGGTCTTGTCAGATTAACAAAACTAAGCAAGTGCTGCCTTTACGGTAGATTACAGGCTTGATGTACAGAGTACAGTTCTTGATGAATGCAGGGGGAATAGGTTATATTCTTGTATCCATAAACTCCTTATGCCTAGGTAAGACGTAAGGGTGGATTAGCTTTACAATTTCTTTTCTAATCAAATACGTTTGCCAAAGAGTTATCAGATATATACAGGTATATAATAATATGTTATTTTAATTTAATTATATTTAACATATTATTTTATTTATATTTTAATATATTATTTTATTTATATTTAATATATTATTTTGTTTATATTTAATATATTATTTTATTTATATTTAATTATGTATTTAATTTTATTAAATTTATATATAATTTACATCTTTAATTTAAAAAAATATTAAAACAGGATAAAATTTATATGTAACTGGTACCATTATTTTGTATAAAGTCACTAATCACATGCAGCATTTCAAACAAATGAAATCTTATGAAAAACAAATCTTATGAAAATTATAAATATCGAGGCCACACTATGGGGCATCATACCCGCATCCCTGAACTCCTCAGGTGCGTAATTTTAAGCCCAAGTAACGTGTATATCTGAGGGCGTCTTGCGATGTCACAATGCACATCATACATGCATTACATTGCATTTTCTTCCGTGCTGTTAGGATGATGTAACGCAAAAATGTGTTAATGGCTTTGTGATTCTGTATCACTGACACACCATACTTGTAAAAGGCATATAGGCACATGACCAAATCCTACGCAGCGTTTTGACAAAGCTCGTTTTTTTAAATGACAAAACCATATATAGTTAGGCTAGGATGAGTTAGCTTAGATCGGGCTGCATTAGGCTTGGCCAGCCCTGCCCTGGCTAGAATTAGTTAGGCGTGGCCAGCCCTGCCTTGGCTAGAATTAGTTAGGCTTGGCCAGCCCTGCCTTGGCCAGAATTAGTTAGGCGTGGCCAGTCCTGCCTTGGCTAGAATTAGTTAGGCTTGGCCAGCCCTGCCCTGACTAGAATTAGTTAGGCTTGGCCAGCCCTGCCTTGGCCAGAATTAGTTAAGTCTGGTTTAGTTTTAGTTTGATTACAGGAAGCCTGTCAGGCTTACAGGCTGCCCTAGGCCAGCTACAGACGACCTTCACCAGAACTACAACCCCCACAACCCTATTGACTACCAGGCGAACAGAAGCAGCAGGTGAATGAAAAGAACCCACCTATGCCTCACCAGGGGGACACTGTACCCAATATTCTCAATTCTGAGCCAAGAATCGTAGATCAGTGTACTACAGGAACCTTATAAACATGTCAGACTCGTGCCGGGAAGACTTAACCAAACTCCATTTTCCCCTTAAACCTCTTAAGTCCCTCGCTCTAAGTTACCTTCCAGCCGCTCTTGGAGGGAAGGATACACGAACACGCGGATTTTCTTCTCCCATTTGGCTCTTGTCGGCTGGTAAATAAGAGAATTTGTCCTGGAGAGGAGCGCCGACCCCAACCTGGTAGCCAACATGGCGACCACAACAACAACAACACCAGTCCAGTGGCGCCAGATTCAAATTGCTGAAAGTAGCGAAGTTGTTATTCTTATAGATTCAGCTACTCGGGACAAGTTGCAAGTAGCACGGGCTATGGTGAGCCCGTAGTGGACTTACCTGGCACAGAAGCGGTGCTCCCTGAAAGTAGCGAACTGATGGTCTAGGCGTACTAGTGGCTTTACAAGATTGTATATACTGTACTATTCAATGTATTATTCTCACAAACCCAATGTACCTTTTTGTATATATATAAATAATTAAATAAATAAATAAATATATAAAGTAGTGAAATACGGGTTTCAAAGTAATATATTTTGATATATAGAGTACACTACACGATGTTAATTGTATTATTAATATTTCTGCACACACACACACACATTATATATATATATATATATATATATATATATATATATATATATATATATATATATATATATATATATATATATATATATATATATATATATATATATATATATATATATATATATATATATATATATTTTAAAAAAATAATAGGATACGTTACCAATATTTACTCTATGTAGCATAATGGGTGTGGAGTCCTTCCACATCTTCACAGCTGTAGATTATCAAGATGATCTTCCATCAAAATGCGTCAATATATAACACATGCGCTGGCGTGTGTTCGCTTCAGTTCTCGTCTGCCTATAAAAGACATGCGCTGGCGTGTGTTCGCTTCAGTTCTCGTCTGCCTATAAAAGACATGCGCTGGCGTGTGTTCGCTTCAGTTCTCGTCTGCCAAGAAAATAAAATGCTCAGTAGAAATTGAGAAAAAGTTAAAATTGTGAATAATAAGATGGCACATGAGTGTATTATCAAAAGTGTTAATACATTGTGTATTAATAGTATTATTAGTGTATTAATACAAAAGTATTTTTCAGATATGTGAGGCGCTTTATCCTTATACAATTGAATGAATTAAATAACTTTGTCTTAACAACTTTCATATTGCAAAATCATATCAAGATATCTACACTACAATCATTGTAGGTAGATGCCCGGAACGCTGTGCGTATTATAGTGGCTTTAAGCTTAGTTTGTACTAGCTTTATCTAGAAGTCCAACATTTTGCTTGTAACTTTGTGAATGTATTTACTTTTACCTGGATAAACATTATTATTATATAGATATTAAATGTGGGCTGACATCCTTAGCACACAGCTTAACTGTTGTATATCTTATTATTATCTATCAGCGAGGGGTTTGTCTCTTATTACAGAACGAATAGACTCAAGATGGTGCAAACAATACAACTGCAATAATCCATTGGATTAATTGCAATGTTTGCAACTAACCATAGTTGCACACTTCATTGATTTTTGGCCGCCAGAGGTGGATAGTTCATTAAGGTTCCCAATTCAACCAGCGAGTGGTAGTTTATTGTGCACCCCGAAGCCTGTCTAGATATATGTAACTGCAAGCTTATCATGAACGAACGCGAACAAATCCTCTGAAGCACAACAATGCACGAAGCGAAGCCCGAATACGCACAACCCGAAGCCCGACCAGTTACTTAACCGGAGC
>WNGS01162647.1:8383592-8397757 GCA_020271785.1 Procambarus virginalis
TGCATAACGCTCATTAAAAATTTGTTTAATTATAATTTAATATATTAAATTGCTGCATACTTCAAAGTATATATTATTTATAAAAAAATAATAAAATACTACTTTAACGTTATGCTATGATTTGTATTGGTATTTTTGTTTTCATATATAATTTAAATTGTAATATTTTCGAAGAAACAGAGCCTAAGTATGTTGAAAAATACACACCGTGGGTATTTATTTAGCATAATTGTTGTCAAATAGTAAATGAGATCAACATGAACAGGTTTGAGCTGTATCTTAGAGGGGAAACTTATCTAAACCAGACTAATGCTTGAAGATTCCAATATAAATACCTTGGTTTATATCAGTACAGTAAACTGATAAATAACCGAGATAAAGAAAGTTACTATTGTCCCAGAACGAAGCTAATAACACACACAAAGTGTCAGTTTCAGTATCAGAGTAGTTAACAGGTGGAATGCATTAGGCAGTGATGTGGTGGAGGCTGACTCTATACACAGTTTCAAGTGTAGATATGATAGAGCCCAGTAGGCTCAGGAATCTGTACACCAGTTGACTGACAGTTGAGAGGCGGGACCAAAGAGCCAGAGCTCAACCCCCGCAAACACAACTAGATGAGTACACAACGAAGCCACAAACATAACCCCCCCCCCCACACACAAACACTAACCAGCAGCTCCTTCACTCACCATTTGTAGCGAAACTGTGGTCTCCAGGAGCACCTGTCAGTCAATACACGTACAGTTCTGTCAGTCTGGCGAGTGACAGCTCCCACCTCTCTAAGCGGTAAAATATGCAGGAAGAGCAGTAAAAACCGACAGTGCACAGCTGCAAAGAGCAACAGGAAAACAACAGTAAAACCGACAGTGCACAGCTGCAAAGAGCAACAGGAAAACAACAGTAAAACCGACAGTGCACAGCTGCAAAGAGCAACAGGAAAACAGTAAACCGACAGTGCACAGCTGCAAAGAGCAACAGAACAACAGTAAACCCAATAGTAAAGCTGCAGTAAAAGCGAACATCAGTTAAAATGAACAGCAGTAAAAAAACAGTAGAATAGCAGTAAAACCCAACAGTACAGCATCAGTAAAAATCAACAGCAGTTAACTGGACAGCAGATCAGCAGTAAAACGAACAGCAGATCAGCAGTAAAAACGAACAGCAGTTAATTTAAAATGAACAGCAGATCAGCAGTAAAAACGAACAGCAGTTAATTTAAAATGAACAGCAGATCAGCAGTAAAAACGAACAGCAGTTAATTTAAAATGAACAGCATAGCAGCAGTAAAAACGAACATCAGTCAAATGAACAGCATAGCAGCAGTAAAAACTAACAGTAAAGCAACAAGCACAACAGAATAACAAACACAAGAACTGAGAAAAAAAGACTTTATAATCCTTTAACTTTGAAATAAGTTGCCTAAAAAAATTATAATCCTTCAGACAGTATCCTAATCCAAGTATGAATAAAAAACGTAATAATCCTCGAGATAACTCGAAGGATGAATAAAGTCGCTATAAATCTGAAGGCAACTTAGGTTTATCCATCAAATGTTTTTGTACTACCAATTTCAGGTACATCAGAACACCAGTGCGTTAATGATAGGCCTTCGAGGGAAGACATCACTTCTCGCATTAACATGTCCTAACGTCAACATTGAAACACATGTCGCCACAACTCTGAAGCCGTCTGATGTTACCACGCCCTTTAACACTGGCGTCACCACGCCCCATAACACGGGATAACGTCACCACGCCCCATAACACGGGCTAACGTCACCACGCCCTATAACACGGGCTGACGTCACCACGCCCCATAACACGGGCTAACGTCACCACGCCCTGTAACACGGGCTAACGTCACCACGCCCCATAACACAAGCTGACGTCACCACGCCCCTTACACGGGCTAACGTCACCACGCCCTATAACACGGCTGACTCACCACGCCTATAACACGCTGTGACGTCACCACGCCCTATAACAAGGTGTGGCATCACACGAAAAGCGAGAGTTTGTTGGATTTCCGGTTTCCTGAGTTCAAGTCACATTGAGAAACAAAAAATCCTGTATTCCAACAAAACATTTGTTTATATTACAAACGTTTCCATAAATAAAAGCAAAACAAATTAATTTAACCTAACAAGAAAAAAATTAATTTAGGGTAGACTAAAATATTTTCATTTAGACCACTGTGTATCTAAGGGCCAGCCATTATTGGTATAAGTTGCTAGGAATAAAGATTCTGAAATCTGAAAATGGTATAAATTGCCCAGCTTGAGAATTTTTTACACTTGAGTTAAGTGAATCCCAGCTGGGTATGGGGTAGAAGTGACAGGAAATGAGTCCATTGGGGTTTTCTTCCTACAACCTGTCGTCAGGCTGCGTATCCTTATCTATCCTAAGCTTGTGACTATCCATGCAGTTATTTGTGTAAAGGAGGAATTTTATATGTTTATCTCTCAGAATGTTCGGCAATATGTTTATTGTTTGTGATGTGTGTGTCTATATGTATGAACACGTTGTACTGAACGAGGTGAGAATAGCTTGAGCTGTCTCATCCCTTTGAATGTATTTTACCTCAATGAACTTATTTCAATTTCATTCCATGCAGAGGCCGACCCCAAAAGACTTATTCATCAATTTAACATACTGATTTATACTGAATTTACCATATTCAATTTTACTGAATTGAACATTGAATTATTGAATTTAACATACTGAATTATACAATTTAACATACTGAATTATACTGAATTCAACTACTGAATTTTACATACTGGCTTATACTGAATTCAACATACTGGATTATACTGTGTATTCAAAATCCGTATATTCTCGTGTATCGGCAACAATTTCATATACTAGAATTTGGAGTACAGTTAAGCCTATTTAGGCTAAAACAGGGTTTTAGCCTTTGCAGTACGTTAACCATTAACAGTACGCAAATCGACATATTACATAATATTCCATTAATGTTGGAACGTCAGCAGTTGTGAGTCGTTAGTAGAGTTTTAAGATCATAAATGAGGAGGAAGAAGTGTGTTTGGCGGTTAGATTAATCTTTGCTGATGATCTGTCTTCCTAATGACAATAGATTAGTGTGTTGCTTGCTTCACACTATCTCATTGGCAGTGCGTTTACTTTCAAACGCTGTCTAGTTACCTGGGCGTTCACCTTCATACACTGTTTCGTTATCTGGGCGTTCACTTTCATACGCTGACTTGTTGAACTTGTCTGGGCGTTCACTTTCATATGGTATCTCGATGGCGATTTCGCATTTATGTCCCACTTCGCCGGTTTATGGTTATAGGATCGCCACCGTGAATGTAATGAGGAACGACCAGTTATTACTAAGATAATGATGAAAAGTCATTTGGCTCAAGCATAAACAGTTTTTACTTAGTGTGGAGCAGCTAAATACGAGTGCACAACCTTCATGATTATAAGGACCAGTAAATGCACATTCTTTACGATCATGGAAACCACTGAGTGTGCAGTCTTCAATCCTATATTTTTAGCCCATTAAAATTTGCAATATTCTAACCTAACGAAAAGGAAAAAAATACATATTTGCTTAGTTGTTCATGCAAGGGGGTTGAGCTTTGGTTCTTTGGTCCCGCCTCTCAACTGTATATTTTCGTGTTTTATGTATGGTGTGCAAGGTTTCTCTCACCCCTCCCCCTAGGATCTAGGCCTACTGACCTTCCCAAAGATGCAAGCCACAACAGTTGCCTAACTCCCCAGTACCTACCCTGGAAACACACACCGAAACTGTCTCTATTTTCCGCTTGTTACAACCTGTAATAAAGTTGTTACATCTTGGCTTAACTTATTTATGACGTATTAGAACGTTGTTACAACTTGCTATATTGGTTGTTATAACTGGTTAGGAGGGGTTAAAACTTGTTCGAACGTTGTACCAACGTCGTAGTTTCGGTGTGTGTTTGGCGGGTACTTACCGCAAGATGAACAGAGGCATCAGGAATAAATAACCGTGACCAAACGTTCAGCCCCGCCCCGGAATTGAACTGGTGTGATTCGATTATGAATCGACTGCGAAGGCTACTGCGCTACAGTCAGTGCTGTTGCCGGCGCGAGACCAACTTACCAGAAGGCCAGGATTCAACCACTTACGAAACCTGTACATCATTCGTCAATCAAGGCGGCTCTGTTTACATTTATTAAATAGTCTACGAGCTCGATAACTTCACAACCCGAGGTTGTTATTGTTATAAAACAACCTAGTGCTTCGGGGCTCATTGGCCTTAAGTCCATCATCAGACACATTATATAATGATCTCAGTTCACTTATGTTCGTGTCAATATACCATCAGAGCCACACCACCAGAGCCACACTGAGTCACACCACCAGAGCCACACCACCAGAGCCACACCATCAGAGCCACACCATCAGAGCCACACCATCAGAGCCACACCATCAGAGCCACACCATCAGAGCCACACCATCAGTCACACCACCAGAGCCACACCACCAGAGCCACACAACCAGAGCCACACAACCAGAGCCACTCAAGAGATACATATCATAGTCACGTATCATAAAAATCACTTGACTGGGTAACAAAAAATGGTTTACCAATACAAAATTAGATGTTTAGGGGTGACTTGTACCGGTTGAGTATTACAACTCCAGTTTACATGGACAACCGGAGGATAGGTAAACCAGTCAGCACTGTCAAGCAACGACTGTTTAACTGTTTGGGATGCACCGCAGACATTTAAAAACCACAGCTATCACTGTCTGTTGACCATGCGTCCTTTCATACGCCAGTCATCCGCTTAAGTGCTTTGAGCATCCCAGGAGGGTGAAGACAGTATGTGGAGCGCCCCTCCACGTACTGTAGGTGGGAGGCCTCCACGTACTGTAGGTGGGAGGCCTCCACGTACTGTAGGTGGGAGGCCTCCACGTACTGTAGGTGGGGTAAATACAGTACGGGCAGCGGCATGGGTATGATGTAGGCCGTTCCAAAATGACAATCTGTGGGTTGAGAGCTTGCAGCATGAGAGGACAGTATATTGTTTGGAATGCACAAATGGCATTGTGGGTGGTGACTGGGCGTGGCTGTGGGCGGTGCATGTTTAGGGTGAGGACTGTTTACGGGCGGTGCATATGAGGTGTGTGTGTGTGTGTGTGTGTGTGTGTGTGTGTGTGTGTGTGTGTGTGTGTGTGTGTGTGTGTGTGTGTGTGTGTGTGTGTGTGTGTGTGTGTGGGAGGGCGGGCTACGAGGATGCATGCGTGTTGGTGGTAATAAAAGTGGTCTGGTGAGTGACACTAAACAGAAATTGTGCCACTAGGCTCTCCCAGACAGGCCCCCATATGTAGCAGCTGACGCTCGGCCTTCTACCCAGGCGACGGTTATACTGCCGCTAATGATAGCATAATTCAACCACCAAACAACCACCACCATTACCCATCTTGCCACAATTGGGATCTCAAGCACTAAACTACATATTATACTGGTTGATCGCCACTGTGCATATCACTTTGCAACACTGTGATTCACAAACTGGAAGATGAATTGCAATCAGAGGTAATTGCTTTCCAACCACATCAATTCCCGCATTTCATTACTCAATTAGGTGTCATCAGGAGAGGCAAATTGCAGCAATTAACTAGCCTGAGGTATCCAAAAACAGAAATGAAAAAATAGTAGACATAGCAAGAGAATAGCCCTGATACCATAATATGTGCTATTATGTTGTATGAACTACCTCTATCTTTAAATCAAACAATGTTTGGACTAACTCTGCAACTATGTATGCACTTTTCCTAAATAAATTATTATTAATTATTATAATATCTTGCGGTAAACATAGGCTAACACACATAGCCTAATGCAGTAATGGCGGGGAATGATAAAAGTTTAAGGGGAATATGCTTGAACGGGAGGAAGAGTTTGAAGCTGTAGCTCACGCGGGTTCCTCTTGTAAGTAGGTTACGAGGGGAGTGGTAATGTGGTTTTGATCTTAATAAATGGGGAAACTTGCCACTTGCCCCGTGTCTTCACATTAGAGGTTTATGAGGGTGGCGAGACCTGCCCGCATTCAATACCGTCTTGGAGATACGAACACAGTTGTGTCATCGATTCTTAGAGCTTGTTAAGATCTTACGGGCTCACCATAGCCCGTGCTACTTGGAATTTTGTTTCAGGTAGCGAATCTTTAACAACAACAACATCGTTGAGATCACACAGCATATCAAGCAATGTGCGTAAGATTAAAACTACATTTTTTATGTATACCACAGTATAGAATTGTGGTATACATGATATCTCCTTAACCACTGTGTATACCACAAGTACTGTATTGCCCCGTGTCTTCACATAAATTAAAAAGTTTACAAGATTGGAACTTTACCAGCTCTGTCCTCCTAAGGTTTCCCAACGTCAAGAAACTGTTGTACTAAAATGGCATTATCCTAACCTACCAGAGGGCCCAAAACAGAGAAAGGGATAATGTGTGTATTTCGCGACCCACTACCATTTGCTAGTACGACGATTTATGGCCTTAGGCAGATTATACGTCAAAATGCGACGTTCTATTAGGAGGACGGATTCCCGGCACTTCACAACCTAACGTCAATGTTGTTATTTTGACGGATCTCGGCGCCATCTATGATCCAAGTTCCGAAATAAAATAGTTGACCCTCCGATTAATATTAGTTTCCCATCTACATTACCTCGTAGCGCCTCGGAGCTCAAACTATTTAATAAATGTAAAGAAAGCCGCCATGAGTGAGGAAAGATGTACAGGTTTCGGATGTGGTTGCGTAAATACTTTACGAACCCTAGCCCAGGAGGTAGAAGAATGCGTTATTAAGTCGCATCACATCCACATAGAATGGGGATGATGGCTACCCATAAACCAGATGGTAAACACTACCAACTTTCATGGTGGGGTTTTTATCTCCAACGTCCACCCAGAGTCGGCCGGCGATTATTGTGGAAAATACTCCTTTTTCTCTGGGGGATCGTGTAAAGGGGGAGATAGTTGAGGGGGAGAGGCTCGGGGGGAGGCTCAGGGGAAGGGGGGAAGGGGTGAGGGGGGGAGGGCTGAGGGGGGAGGGTTGAGGGGAAGGGTAACTTGAGAAAACAGGGTGAGCAGGAGAGGGATGGTAGGCTATGCTCGTCCAACCATCCGGTCGACCCCATTCTATCCTCTGGTTATGCTCGTGCAAGGTGCCGGTGTTGACACCAGTTACAGCCCCGCTCCTGTGTCAGGTAAGTCCACTACGGGCTCACCATAGCCCGTGCTACTCTGAACAAAAAGTTCCGAGTAGCTGAATCTAAAACAACTGCCGGTTTTCCTACAAAGACACATTCGCCAATACTAACGTGGTGCAAACAGATAATGTGTGTTCTTTTATATAAACTAATACTTGTGTATATTATAATTTTGTGTAGTTAGACCTAGATTAGGTGTTTCGGTTCATTTGGGAAATATTTGAGTTTGCGGTTCGTGGGTGAAGCATTAGAGCAACCCGTCCTCAGGCAAAGTCCGTTCCATCCAGCGGTGACCCCAAAACGCATTCGTAAACACGCTGTTCATTCAAAACAGGAATTTTCTCAAATATAAATTAATATTGTTAATATATAGCATACTGTGCATATTTAGACATTGGTTGATTAGGTGTTTAGGTTCTGTTGGCGATTATTTTTAGTACGTGGGTGAAGCATTTTCAGTGTTGTGGTTCGAACAAAAGTAGTCAGTGAAGCACTTGTTCCGGAAGTGTTCGAACGTCATCAGTTGTGAGTTGTGTGTAAACCTTTTTTCATTCATAAACAGCTGGGGTTGGCGGGTGGATGGAATCACTTTTGGGTCTTTGTTTGGAGGATTGGCTGGTTTAGAGAGGTGCGACTTGAGGCCAAAGAGCGACCGCAAGAAAAGTTCGAACGTCATCAGCTGAGATGTATAAAAGGTGGTTTGGGTGCTGGATAAACGATTTCGTTAGGCGTTAGGTCTGTTAACTGCACGAGGGTTATTAAGGTCATGATAATAGCTTACTGACCAACCAGGAAACATACATAAAACAAGTAGAGAGCTAAAGTAAACTTCCAGTGTATATGTATACCGAGATAAGATACACATAGGATACCACTTATAAATTAACGAACATTCGACCATTATATATGAAGGTAAACTGAGCATAACCTCATAAGTATGAGGGGGTATTTATGCGGCATGCACAGAGGTATTGTACGAAGGATTTTAAGCGAGGCACGAACCCTACAGACATACCCAAGGCAAGCAGGCGCAGAGATATGAAGTGGCTCGTTACACTAGCCTATTCCGTGGCATGTCGAATCCAATTTGTCTTCAGCGAAGCCGCGTGTGACGGCGCGTCTGCACTGCTGTGCATGAGGATCTAAAACCCATTGTGTTTGGTTCTGCATGTGCGTTTATTTATTTTCTCCTGTAATTTGCATCTGTGGTTGGCATCCGCGCAGAGTCCGTGGTTTTGTTTGGCTCTGTTGCCAATGTAGATACTGTTGCCAAGATTGTTTCAAATTTTAATATATTATCGAAATGTATTTTGAGATAATGTCTGTCTGTTTGTAAATCCAATGGGTTCTGTCTGTCTGTTTGTCTGTCTGTCTGTCTGTACCTGGTTGACACCTGGTTGATGGGGTTCTGGGAGTTCTTCTACTTCCCAAGCCCGGCCCGAGGCCAGGCTCGACTTGTGAGAGGCATCCATCAGTCCTCTTTCCACAAAAGGCCTAGTCTGTCTGTCTCTGTCTGTCTGTCTGTCTGACTGTCTGTGTCGTCCGTCACGTGTAGCCCGGGGTCCCTTAGCTCCTGTCAACACAGTCCTCTCTTCTTCACAACTTCGAAGTGGGATCATAATTTTTTTTCTCGTTGTCTGCTACACTCTTACTAAGGTAAGGTAAGGTAGGGTAAGGTAAGGCCCGTTCCCGACCCCCCCCCCACTCCTGCCCATCAGCCTTTTTCCCTGACACCCCCCCCCCCCGACTCTTGCCCAACACCTTCCCAGATCATTTCTCTCAATACCTTTCTTGCCCTAACTTTGCCTCTATAACCTCTCTCCCTCTAGCATATTTTTTCAACTCACACACACACACACACACACACACACACACACACACACGCACACGCACACGCACACGCACACGCACACGCACACGCACACACACACACACACACACACACACACACTAATCGTGCGAGCAGCGTGGCCCCGAACACACACTTGTGTAAGAATGCACAGATCAATTCCTTTCGTCAAATAACCTCACACATGAAGACAGCCGCTGTAAGGCCCCCAGACGCATCTAATTCTTGCGGGCTAAGTAGCCCATAATCTTCTGAACTTTACCTTGCGTTACCGTGCCATGATTCGGGGCATAGCGTCCCCGCGGCCCGGTCCTCGCCCAGGCTGTTGGACGCGGCTACTGGCAGCCTGAAGACCTACTGACGCAGGGTAGAGGAGGAGGTGTCAAGGGCTGGCAGTACACTACGCTACCTCCTCCAGAAGCTTGCTCCGGCGTAGCAGATGGCTCCACAGTGGCAGGGGCAGCGACACAAGGGGCCACAGTGGCAGGGACAGCGACACAAGGGGCCACAGTGGCAGGGACAGCGACACAAGGGGCCACAGTGGCAGGGACAGCGACACAAGGGGCCACAGTGGCAGGGACAGCGACACATGGGGCCACAGTGGCAGGGGCAGCGACACATGGGGCCACAGTGGCAGGGACAGCGACACAAGGGGCCACAGTGGCAGGGGCAGCGACACAAGGGGCCACAGTGGCAGGGGCAGCGACACAAGGGGCCACAGTGGCAGGGACAGCGACACAAGGAGCCACAGTGGCAGGGACAGCGACACAAGGGGCCACAGTGGCAGGGACAGCGACACAAGGGCCACAGTGGCAGGGGCAGCGACACAAGGGGCCACAGTGGCAGGGACAGCGACACAAGGAGCCACAGTGGCAGGGGCAGCGACACAAGGCCCCACAGTGGCAGGGGCAGCGACACAGGGGCCACAGTGGCAGGGACAGCGACACAAGGAGCCACAGTGGCAGGGGCAGCGACACAAGGGGCCCACAGTGGCAGGGACAGCGACACAAGGGGCCACAGTGGCAGGGACAGCGACACAAGGGGCCACAGTGGCAGGGGCAGCGACACATGGGGCCACAGTGGCAGGGACAGCGACACAAGGGGCCACAGTGGCAGGGACAGCGACACAAGGGCCCACAGTGGCAGGGACAGCGACACAAGGGGCCACAGTGGCAGGGGCAGCGACACATGGGCCACAGTGGCAGGGACAGCGACACAAGGAGCCACAGTGGCAGGGGCAGCGACACAAGGGGCCCACAGTGGCAGGGACAGCGACACAAGGGGCCCACAGTGGCAGGGGCAGCGACACAAGGAGCCACAGTGGCAGGGACAGCGACACAAGGCCCACAGTGGCAGGGGCAGCGACACAAGGGGCCCACAGTGGCAGAAGCAGCGACACAAGGAGCCACAGTGGCAGGGGCAGCGACACAAGGGCCCACAGTGGCAGGGGCAGCGACACAAGGAGCCACAGTGGCAGGGACAGCGACACAAGGGGCCACAGTGGCAGGGACAGCGACACAAGGGGCCACAGTGGCAGGGACAGCGACACAAGGGGCCACAGTGGCAGGGACAGCGACACAAGGCCCCACAGTGGCAGGGGCAGCGACACAAGGGGCCCACAGTGGCAGGGGCAGCGACACAAGGGGCCACAGTGGCAGGGACAGCGACACAAGGAGCCACAGTGGCAGGGGCAGCGACACAAGGGGCCCACAGTGGCAGGGACAGCGACACAAGGGCCCACAGTGGCAGGGGCAGCGACACAAGGAGCCACAGTGGCAGGGACAGCGACACAAGGCCCACAGTGGCAGGGGCAGCGACACAAGGGCCCACAGTGGCAGGGGCAGCGACACAAGGAGCCACAGTGGCAGGGGCAGCGACACAAGGGGCCCACAGTGGCAGGGCAGCGACACAAGGAGCCACAGTGGCAGGGGCAGCGACACAAGGGCCACAGTGGCAGGGACAGCGACACAAGGGGCCACAGTGGCAGGGGCAGCGACACAAGGGGCCACAGTGGCAGGGACAGCGACACAAGGGGCCACAGGGGCAGGGACAGCGACACAAGGGGCCACAGTGGCAGGGACAGCGACACAAGGGCCACAGTGGCAGGGACAGCGACACAAGGCCCCACAGTGGCAGGGGCAGCGACACAAGGGGCCCACAGTGGCAGGGACAGCGACACAAGGGGCCCACAGTGGCAGGGGCAGCGACACAAGGAGCCACAGTGGCAGGGACAGCGACACAAGGGGCCACAGTGGCAGGGACAGCGACACAAGGGGCCACAGTGGCAGGGACAGCGACACAAGGGGCCACAGTGGCAGGGACAGCGACACAAGGGGCCCACAGTGGCAGGGGCAGCGACACAAGGGCCCACAGTGGCAGGGACAGCGACACAAGGGCCCACAGTGGCAGGGACAGCGACACAAGGGGCCACAGTGGCAGGGACAGCGACACAAGGGGCCCACAGTGGCAGGGACAGCGACACAAGGGGCCACAGTGGCAGGGGCAGCGACACAAGGCCCCACAGTGGCAGGGCAGCGACACAAGGACCCACAGTGGCAGGGGCAGCGACACAAGGAGCCACAGTGGCAGGGACAGCGACACAAGGGGCCCACAGTGGCAGGGACAGCGACACAAGGGGCCCACAGTGGCAGGGACAGCGACACAAGGGGCCACAGTGGCAGGGACAGCGACACATGGGGCCACAGTGGCAGGGGCAGCGACACAAGGGCCCACAGTGGCAGGGACAGCGACACAAGGCCCCACAGTGGCAGGGACAGCGACACAAGGGGCCACAGTGGCAGGGACAGCGACACAAGGGCCCACAGTGGCAGGGACAGCGACACAAGGCCCCACAGTGGCAGGGGCAGCGACACAAGGGGCCCACAGTGGCAGGGCAGCGACACAAGGGGCCCACAGTGGCAGGGGCAGCGACACAAGGAGCCACAGTGGCAGGGACAGCGACACAAGGGGCCACAGTGGCAGGGACAGCGACACATGGGGCCACAGTGGCAGGGACAGCGACACAAGGGGCCACAGTGGCAGGGACAGCGACACAAGGGCCCACAGTGGCAGGGACAGCGACACAAGGGGCCCACAGTGGCAGGGACAGCGACACAAGGGGCCCACAGTGGCAGGGACAGCGACACAAGGGCCACAGTGGCAGGGACAGCGACACATGGGGCCCACAGTGGCAGGGACAGCGACACAAGGGCCCACAGTGGCAGGGACAGCGACACAAGGGGCCACAGTGGCAGGGGCAGCGACACAAGGGCCACAGTGGCAGGGACAGCGACACAAGGACCCCACAGTGGCAGGGACAGCGACACAAGGGGCCCACAGTGGCAGGGACAGCGACACAAGGGGCCCACAGTGGCAGGGACAGCGACACAAGGGGCCACAGTGGCAGGGACAGCGACACAAGGGCCCACAGTGGCAGGGACAGCGACACACGGGGCCCACAGTGGCAGGGACAGCGACACAAGGCCCCACAGTGGCAGGGACAGCGACACAAGGCCCCACAGTGGCAGGGACAGCGACACATGGGGCCACAGTGGCAGGGACAGCGACACAAGGGGCCACAGTGGCAGGGACAGCGACACAGGGGCCACAGTGGCAGGGGCAGCGACACAAGGGCCACAGTGGCAGGGACAGCGACACATGGGGCCACAGTGGCAGGGACAGCGACACAAGGCCCCACAGTGGCAGGGACAGCGACACAAGGCCCCACAGTGGCAGGGACAGCGACACATGGGGCCACAGTGGCAGGGACAGCGACACATGGGGCCACAGTGGCAGGGACAGCGACACATGGGGCCACAGTGGCAGGGACAGCGACACAAGGGGCCCACAGTGGCAGGGACAGCGACACAAGGGGCCACAGTGGCAGGGACGACACAAGGGCCACAGTGGCAGGGACAGTGACACAAGGGCCCACAGTGGCAGGGACAGCGACACAAGGGGCCACAGTGGCAGGGACAGCGACACAAGGGCCACAGTGGCAGGGACAGCGACACATGGGGCCACAGTGCAGGGACAGTGACACAAGGCTCCACAGTGGCAGGACAGCGACACAGGGGCCACAGTGGCAGGGACAGCGACACAAGGGGCCCACAGTGGCAGGGGGACAGTGACACAAGGCTCCACAGTGGCAGGGACAGCGACACAAGGACCCACAGTGGCAGGGACAGCGACACAAGGGGCCCACAGTGGCAGGGACAGCGACACAAGGACCCCACAGTGGCAGGGACAGCGACACAAGGGGCCCACAGTGGCAGGGACAGTGACACAAGGGGCCCACAGTGGCAGGGACAGCGACACAAGGGGCCCACAGTGGCAGGGACAGTGACACAAGGGGCCCACAGTGGCAGGGACAGCGACACAAGGCCCACAGTGGCAGGGGCAGCGACACAAGGGGCCCACAGTGGCAGGGACAGCGACACAAGGGCCACAGTGGCAGGGACAGCGACACAAGGGGCCCACAGTGGCAGGGGGCAGCGACACAAGGGCCCACAGTGGCAGGGACAGCGACACAAGGGCCACAGTGGCAGGGACAGCGACACATGGGGCCACAGTGGCAGGGACAGCGACACAAGGGGCCACAGTGGCAGGGACAGCGACACAAGGGCCACAGTGGCAGGGGACAGCGACACAAGGGCCACAGTGGCAGGGACAGCGACACAAGGCCCCACAGTGGCAGGGACAGCGACACAAGGGGCCACAGTGGCAGGGACAGCGACACAAGGGCCACAGTGGCAGGGACAGCGACACAAGGACCCACAGTGGCAGGGACAGCGACACAAGGGGCCACAGTGGCAGGGACAGCGACACAAGGGGCCCACAGTGGCAGGGACAGCGACACAAGGACCCACAGTGGCAGGGACAGCGACACAAGGGGCCACAGTGGCAGGGACAGCGACACAAGGACCCACAGTGGCAGTGACAGCGACACAAGGGGCCCCACAGTGGCAGGGACAGCGACACAAGGGGCCACAGTGGCAGGGACAGCGACACAAGGGGCCACAGTGGCAGGACAGCGACACAAGGGGCCACAGTGGCAGGGACAGCGAC
>WNGS01162647.1:8407597-8440097 GCA_020271785.1 Procambarus virginalis
CGGTTTTAAGGAATTAGGCACCCCTTTTCTATCAAGTTTAACTGTCAATTTTTCCGCCATAGATTGCGCGATCATTTAACACAGGGTTTGCATGCTAGTAGGAGTGGCAATATCAGGCGGGAAAGCGCCTAGCCCATTACGACTAGTGATATGCATTGTGGGGGGGGGCGCGTTCAGATAATGGATTTGACGATGAGGACTGGGGGTAAGGAATGTGTGCCCAACTCCACTTGTGAGCATCGCGGAAAATGAACGCCGACTGCGTGAAGAGCATGGCGTCTGCCTTACCGTCCATGCCAAGAGCGTTTTCTTTGACTGTTTTCAATCGATGATTTTTAAGCTTTCGGCTGTGGTAGTTGAGATCAGTGTTACCAACTGAACCCAGCGCTGGTCTTGAAAGATGAGACGTATGTTAGGAGCCTGCGGCACGCTCCAAAGCAACAGTGTTGTGTGGACCAAACTCTCACAATTCATGCCTTGCCTTGGGCCGGGCTTGGGGCATAGAACAACTCCCAGAACCCATCAACCAGGTATATGTGGCGCCAGCGGGCCCAGCTCAAAGCAAAAAGCTGGTGGACATCAAAATATCACAAGTAAAGATGGAATCGGGCCGGGATTGGGCAGTAGAACAACTCCCAGAACACCATTCAACCCAGGTATATGTGGCCTGAGGGCCGACTCCGCAACAGCATGGTATGACCAAAACTCACAAGTCAAGCCTGGATCGGGCCGGGCTTGGGCAGATAGAACAACTCCAGATACCCCCACCACCAGGTATATGTGGGCCTGCGAGGCCGCTCCAAGCAAACAGCCTGGTGGACTAAACTCTCACAAATCAAGCTGGCCTCGGGCCGGGCTTTTGCAGTAGAACAACTCCCAGAACCCCATCAACAAGTTATATGTGTGCCTGCGAGGCCGCCTCCACGCAAGTCCATGCCTGGCTGGGCACACCACACTACTCCAAGTCAAGACCTGGGCTACGGCCAGGGGCTTGGGCAGTGTAGAACAACTCCATGAAATCCCATCATGTCATGGTATCCCAACCAGGCTGTAATGACGAAAATAAGAGGATAATGGATAGCCGGAGTGTATAATCTGTATCAATGGAAATGTGCCTGGCGTCACATAGGCCTCCAAAAATATATATTTAGTCCACCTAAATAGCCAGAAGTGCCTAACAAGCGAATTTTGATATTTTACATTTTGTCCAATTTATCTTATGACCGGACAAATCTCAACTTACTAAACCTACATAAAATAATGCAGCATTAATTCTTGTTCTTAATATAATGATATTAATTGGAATAAACTAATTTGGAAAGAAATATTGTACAATAATGAAAAAATCACTCTGCCTGATAGGCAAATCGGCCCTTGCCAGCTACTAGGCTAGGGCGATATAAGGCTACGACAGGCTATATAGTTCAACATGCAAGAAAAAACATCTCATATACACCCATAAAATATAAATAAAACATAGAAGTGTTGACTATCACAAGGTTGTTCTTTCGGCAGTCGAGTAGGTCGTAACGACTCGTTTTTCAAAGTCCGCGTGGTCAAAGGGATGAAATTTTACATATATATCGGAAAAATATTAGCAAATCTTTGCGTATTCTCATAGACTCGTGAGGCATAATTTTTTTAAATTTTATGCAGAGGAGTTGTATTGAGTGCTATTAGTTGTTGATTGTGAAAGGGCAGCTAGCCGCAGCCAACCTTGAGTTGTTAATGATCTTTTTCCGCTCGCCGAGGAGTGTGTTACGATTTTGTACGAAGTTTTGCCGTGCCTTATCATCCAGGCTAGCAGTTGAAGAGACCGGGGCGTACTTTAGAAGGAACCATTTATTAATATTACATTTATTTCTATGTTTTTCGTTAAGGATAAATGTTCACAGCTTAGTCTCTAATTGTATAATTATTGAGACACAGTTAATTAGCCACTTACTTCACTCAAGTTAATTGAGGGAGCAAGAGATTCTGGGACCAGATTCACGAAGCGTTACGCAAAAACACTTACGAACCTGTACCTCTTTTCACAATCTTTGGCGACTTCGTTTACAATTATTAAAGAGTTGAGTGAGCTCCGAAGCGCAAAGGAGGGTGTTATAACAATAACAACAGTGATTGAGCAAGTTTTCATGCTTGTTGTTAATAACTGATTTAATCAGATGTAATACAGTAAGCCGTTTCAAATTGATGGAGGAAAGATGTAACGCTTAGTATGTGATGCGATAGACAGTCTTTCGTGAATCTGGCCCATATGAGCATAGAGGTTTCTGTTGAATTGTCTTATACTGAGAGTCGAAAAGCCTCACCTGTCATGGAAAATAGATGTTGGCGATGTATTTGGAAGTGTGGAAGATTATTGATCTACTTTATGTGATAGACAAACGGGAATGACAGGGGATGGATGGATGAATAGACATTACATAAACAGATACACAGTGTTAGACAGGTATAAGGATAGACGTATGTGGATAAGTATATACAAATAAAGATAGGTACAGTCGACATTTCGATGTACTTTTGAGCGTTGTAACTATTCCATTCACTAATGGATATCGTAAGATATTCCCATATTTTATTCAGAATTAGGCTAGACTCGCATCTATTGTTTACTTTTGATTCCACGTATGATTAATCATTCTCTTGAGATAGAACTGTAAGATGAACTTTTAGGTGGCATTATATACACATATTTCAGATATATTACCTCATATTTCATTTATAACAAGCAAACATTCGGGGGAATACTTAATCTGTGCTTATTTTGAAGTAAAGATAGGCTAATTTATCTTAAAATTTGCGTATGATGCGGCAAATCGAAACATTGTGAAAGTTTCATATGAATACTCTCGGTTGATTAGTATAATGTGGTACTTTTACATAACTAGGCTATCCTGTTATCCAAAACTGATGGTGCCAACAGCTACTATGAATGAAATGAACAAAATATGAACTGTTGAACCCTAAAAAATATGGTCTGAGACTTATAATAGCAAAATAAATGCGATTAGAATGATGGGAATACAGTTTGTACAAATTTTGTAGATTCGATTCATAGTAGCTATAGGTGATATCAGCTTTGGTACATGGGGTATAAAAAGATAAGAAAGGTAGATAGATGATTGCAATCACAGCTGTGCTTGTGTGTATATGTAGAAGGCTTGTAGTATCACCTGTCACTCCTGATCTCCTCCTCGGCCTCCAACACCGTCCCTGGCAGGCTGGTTTTCCTCACAACTTCCCTGGGAGGTGAAAGGGTTCTGGTGCTGATGGACGTCGTGGGCCTGGACAGCACGGACCTTCCAGTACACGGCCTGTTAGTGCCAGCATGTTCCAGCGGCTCGAACTCTTCGGCGATTTCGGGTTCCTGTGGCATTGGAATGACGACTTGCATAGCCGAAGGGGCACTGGAAATGTATTCTGGATAATGATGTGCTGGAGTGAGTACCTGGATGGCAGGGGGAGCAGTAGGAATATATTCTTGGAGATGTGCTGGAGACGCTTCCATGGATCTCCTGGACGGTGAAGGATTCAGGATGAATGATTGGACGGAGAAATCGGAGTGCGACAAGGTATCCGAGTCTGATGTTGAATGACTGCTCTCAGAAGGACCTGAGGAATTGGACGGTCCTGACGATGTTGAGGGCTGGAGATAAAATTCCTGCGAGGGGAGTGACTCTCTACTGATGGTGAATAACCCTGCAGGCGGCACAGCAGATGAATAAGAGTCCTCGGGAGGCGAGAAGTCATCAAGACTCGGTGAATCGTTCTGGTTATTCCCAAGAGTCCGCATCTTACCTAAGAGTCTCCTAATCCTACTTCTTGCGCTGTGGATTCTGGGCGTTTGCTCCTCCTCGTTGCCCATCTCGCGCTGGAACTGCATCTCGCGCCGCTTCAAGTCGAGGACCATCTCATAGCTCGGTGGCGGAAGGGACAATTGACACTCATCGAAGGATGAGTGTCCGGCCCCTCCCCCACCGGCACTTGGATCCCCAGCTTCTGCAACACAATAGGGATAATGAAACTCACGAAACACATTTGTTCTTCACACCTGTCTACAAGAAACCAACCTGTTCTTCACACCTGTCTACAAGAAACCAACCTGTTCTTCAAAATAAATCCATTATATCTAATTCCAAACCCAACTACAAGCATTAAACAGTGTATTAACTAAAGAAAGCCTCTTTACATAATCTAATAATCATACACAACAGTATCTTGTATCTTATAAACCTTGTTTATCTTGTTTATGTATCTTATAAACTAAACAGTCACGCAGCGAAGAAAGTTGGTCTCCAAAACTACCCAGAGTCAAATGAGATATAAGTTATGTCGTAAGCAATGACGGGTTTTCATGGATTTTAAAGCCTAATTTAGCTTAACCCTCCTAGCCTAACCCCAGCACAGCCTAACCTATAACCCAAACGATTCTGACACAGCATAGCTTTTAGCTAAGAACTCAACCCCAAACCATCCTAAGATAGCCTATCCTCACCTCTGCGGACAGCATCAGCCCTGGGGAACAGGCTCAGGTGATTGATGACCTCATTGTAGGACGGAGGGTCTGAGGAAGAGAAAATATTATGCTCTCTCTCTCTCTCTCNTTTTCTCGATCTTCCTTATGTTTCTTTTACTGTTTTTATGGTAATGAAAAATCAATTCTCCAAATTCATTTTTATTTCTAGTCTGACGCGACACTTGAGCGCGTTTCGTAAAACTTCTTACATTTTCAAAGACTTTAGTTTACACACACAGAACAACTATAACTGAACAGAGTTTAACAGCTTTGATTTTCTTTTTTATACCTGACTTTGGGTGAGGTGACATGTTACAATGGTTTTTGGATGAGGGTGAACAAACTTTCAACAAACACAGAACACGGAACAATGGTATAAGCTAAAGGGAAGAATAGATCTGTAACTGCAGAAGGCCTATTGGCCCATATTTCTTGATGCTTCTATATTGGAGCGGAGTCTTGAAGTGGGTAGAATATAGTTGTGCATTAATTGGCTGTTGATTGCTGGTGTTGACTTTTGATGTGTAGTGCCTCGCAGATGTCAAGCCGCCTGCTGTCGCTGTATCTATCAATGATTTCTGTGTTGTTTGCTAGGATTTCTCTGATGGTTTGGTTGTGGGAAGAGATTGTGTTCCTTAATGGAGCCCTGTTGCTTATGCATCGTTAAACGCCTGGAAAGAGATGTTGTTGTCTTGCCTATATACTGAGTTTTTTGAGGCTTACAGTCCCCAAGAGGGCATTTGAAGGCATAGACGACGTTGGTCTCTTTTAGAGCGTTCTGCTCAGTGTCTGGAGAGTTTCTCATGAGTAGGCTGGCCGTTTTCTTGGTTTTATAGTAAATCGTCAGTTGTATCTTCTGATTTTTGTCTGTAGGGATAACATTTCTATTAACAATATCTTTCAGGACCCTTTCCTCCGTTTTATGAGCTGTGGAGAAAAGTTCCTGTAAAATAGTCTAATAGGGGGTATAGGTGTTGTATTAGTTGTCTCTTCAGAGGTTGCATGGCGTTTTACTTTCCTTCTTATGATGTCTTCAATGAAACCATTGGAGAAGCCGTTGTTGACTAGGACCTGCCTTACCCTACAGAGTTCTTCGTCGACTTGCTTCCATTCTGAGCTGTGGCTGAGAGCACGGTCGACATAAGCGTTAACAACACTCCTCTTGTACCTGTCTGGGCAGTCACTGTTGGCATTTAGGCACATTCCTATGTTTGTTTCCTTAGTGTAGACTGCAGTGTGGAAACCTCCGCTCCTTTCCATGACTGTTACATCTAGAAAGGGCAGCTTCCCATCCTTCTCCATCTCGTAAGTGAAACGCAACACAGAATTCTGCTCAAATGCCTCCAACAGCTCCTGCAGATGTCTGACATCAGGTACCTGTGTAAAAATGTCGTCAACATACCTGCAGTATATGGCCGGTTTCAAGTTCATGTCGACTAAGACTATTTTCTCGATGGTACCCATGTAGAAGTTCGCAAACAGGATACCTAGGGGAGAACCCATGGCGACCCCATCTACTTGCTTATACATGTGCCCATCCGGGCTCAAGAAGGGTGCCTCTTTAGTACAAGCTTGGAGTAGTTTCCTCAGAATATTTTCTGGTATGTCAAGAGGAGTACAGGCCGGACCATGATACACTCTGTCCGCTATCATCCCGATTGTTTCATCCACAGGTACGTTGGTAAACAGTGATTCTACGTCCAACGAGGCTCTTATCCCTGTGGCCCGTGTTCCCCGCAGTAAGTTAACAAATTCCTTTGGAGACTTCAGGCTGAAGGCGCAATTAAGGGACATAAGGAGTCAGCAAGCCGTTGAGTCGTTTCGCCAGTCTGTACGTGGGTGTGGGTATCTGGCTGATGATTGGCCGAAGTGGGTTTCCAGGCTTGTGTGTCTTGACATTTCCATACGCGTATCCAGGTTTGTATTCCCCAATAATCTTTGGCAGGTGGAGTCTGGATTTCTTGGCGTTCACAGTTTCGATCAATTTGTTGACCTTTGCTTTCAGTTCGGCTGTAGTGTCTTTCGTTACCCTTTGGAATTTAGTTTGGTCAGAGAGTATGCTGTTCATTTTCGCCAGATATTCGTCTTTTTTAAGAATGACGTATATTGGCGACTTGTCACCTCTCCTGACGACTATCTCCTTGTTCTCACGAAGGCTCTTAGCTGCCGCTTTGAGCTCGGGGGACAGTATGGTGCTTCTGTAGTTTCCTCGATTCTTTCCTCCTTCTGCAATAAGTTCTGCTTGTAAGGTGTCTTTGGTGGTGACCTTCTTACCAGGTCACCACCAAAGACACCTTACCAGGTCCCCCCTCCAGAGGTTGATAGGCCAATCACCTTTCCAAAGGTTGATAAGCCTTAATAACCTTTAGATGTTGGTAGGCCTTAACAGCCCTCCGGATGTTGATACGTCTTAATTACCATATATTGATTGATAAGCCTTAACCATCCTCTTTAGACTGAAAGGCCATAATAATCCCCTGTTGTTTAAGATTCGCTACTTGGAACAAAAGGTTCCAAGTAGCACGGGCTATGGTGAGCCCATAGTGGACTTGGCACAGGAGCGGGGTTGTAACTTTGGGTGAATAATCCCCCCTACGTCAAAACCATCCTCCAAGAAGCGCTACGAAGTTTACACAAGGACTGAGTGGAGAGCTGGCAAGGGTATACCGGACCTCTCTAACTTTTTTACAATACCTGTTTCCTTCCTGTGAAAATCTGGGATCCGGTGGAGAGAAGCCACAGAACAGTAACGGTGTTCGCCTCCTGGTGGCAAACTCCGGAAGCTATGCAACTTTAAGTTGAAGTAGACTTACGAAGTTACGGGAACGTGGTTTGTTGTAGTGTTGTGCTTGAGCTCTGTATAGGCCTCTGGAGGGTTATCAAGGCCTATCAACCTCTTGAGGGTTATTAAGGATCCCCCACAATAGCAGACAGACCAACCAGCAAGTTTACTTTAGTCCTCAACATAGTTCAGGACTAAATTAAACTCTGTGTATATGCACAAAGAACATAGGTCCACCTCCTGGTGTATATATCACTTATCAAGATTCCTCTTGATAAGTGATATATAGGTTCCTTCTTATATGTAGGTTCCTCACCAGGGGAAGAGGAAGATCAGAGTAGGAACGTCACTGGGGTGAGGAGAAAGATTCGTCCTACTATAAATTCTAATAATTTTACTTAACTAAACATGTAAAATTTTGAGGTTTATTGAACTTAAAATCGCCACCAAATTTACGCTTTCGGGGTGAATGATCAATCTTAGTTTCGTACGATTTAGGCAACACCACTTCAAAATGTCCGGTTGACACGTCGTAAGAGCGAGCAGGTATTCCCAAAATTACCGACGCATATTAAAACAGATGGTTCTTATATCCTAATATACTCAAATCACAAGAACGAGCTAGTATACCCTAAAACACACCGTTAAAACGAGCTAGTATACCCTAAAACACATCGTAAGAACGGGCTAGTATACCCTAAAACACATCGTAAGAACGAGCTAGTATACCCTAAAACACATCGTAAGAACAAGCAAGTATACCCTAAAACCACATCGTAAGAACAAGCATCGTCAACATTGAGGGAATTTTTGTCGATCAAATTACGGCTTTTCCACATGGAATTTTTTGTGAAATTATCAACACATTGCGACATCTGATCTGGGGATTCCGAATACCTGTATTATATTTGAATAAATATGATGTGTTTGGTTTATCCGTCCTCTTAGTACGTCTCATTTTGGACGTTTTGGTCCGCAATTTACAAATTGCAAAGTACTATAGAAAGTAACGGGATTACAAATATTTCTACGTTTTCTATGAAAAGGTAGGATAGGTTGGTGTGGGGGGGGGGTCGTATATTTCTAGTTAGGTTAGAACGTTGTTGAAAAATAGAGAAAAAGCTGGTTTGATATATTTGGGTTAATTTATACGTGTATACTTAATGCATGTATATACGTATGGTATATTTGGGTATATTTATGCGTATATTGAGCAGTGTTAGTTGCTCAATGTAGCTTGTTCTTTATTGTTAAGAGACTGACAATGGTTGCCGTGGTTGGGTTGGGATGTGTTTGTGGGCGGGCGGGAGATGTGTGCATCACGTTGCTGCTGACCAGATGACGCAAGCATATGCCCGCACACGCACGCACGTGCCTGCACACGCACGCACATGCCTGCCTGCTTGTGGGTGGGAAGGGGCCTGTCTGCACACTCACACACGCATGTACCCGCACACAAACGCATATGTCAAAGTCCTTACATGCCCACAAGCCTCCACACACGCACACGTCAGTCCACCCTCGCACGCACACGTCAGCCCATGCTCGCACATGCCCAAATACACCCATACACGCACGCAATGAGTATGACAAGAGCACTGTACACGCTGTTTACAAAGAACATGTCTGTCCTCTCAGCCTCCATCATTATCACTATTACTGCGTCACATTCCCGCTCTGATAAGTGGCGCTGATAATTCTTGAAACCGCTCCTGGGGTCCTGGAGTCTGCAAACATTTACGCATTCACTTACGAAAGCTGTACATCTTTTCCCAAGCACGGCGGATCTGTTTAGATTAACAAAACAGTTTATGAGCTTGAAAACTTCACAACCCGAGGTTATTATTGGTGTAAACAGCCTCGTACTGCCTCGGAGCTTATAAACTGTTTACTAAATGTAAACAAAGGAAAGATGTACAGGTTTCTGAAATCAGATGAAGTTTGTCATTGTTAATAATATGTTTCATATTTGCTTGTCGTAGATCCTGTAGCAAAGGATCTACGACGTCAGATCACAATCGAGAGACCCGGGTTCAATCTCCCCAGGCAGGTCAAAAGCGTTTAGGCACGTTTCCTATCTCCTCGTGCCTTTGTTCACCTAGCAGTAAAAAGGTATCCGGGAGTTAGGCAACTGTTGTGGGGGTGGCATTCTGGGGAGGGTCAGCAATTAGCCTAGGATGACCTCAATAAGCCTAAAGTATACATAAAAAAGCTTTGTCCCCCCAAAAAGGGACTTGTATATTACGAAAAATCACAAGAAGAATAAAATCATTTATTTCCAAAGCTCAAAAGATTTAAGTGAAAAATTTCTCGCCGGATCTGAAGCAATGACCCAATTGTTTACCAACGCGACCAACAAGTAACATAGACGCGACCTTTAGCTTACATAACACAAGGGAAATCCACCAAGACGGCTTTACCGGATATGATCTAACCGGCTTAGAAGAGTTGTACAGTCTGCAGGTGAAGGCAAGAGTCCCCAAAGTGTTCGCATTAGCATATTCAGTGACCGAAGAAGAGTCCCTGCAACAGGAAGATTGTTGTAGTGGCCGAAGAACGGTATCTGCAATAATTTGTGCAATAAACATATTAGCAACGCCGTTGTCCGAGGCAGGAGACATGTAGATGTTAAACATATCGACCTTCAAGGAAACTGGCGAGATATATATATATATATATATATATATATATATATATATATATATATATATATATATATATATATATTGTGTATCTAACGGCATGAAAATGGATTACCACGAAGGGAAAACGAAACTAGATAATTACGTGAGCGCTTTCGTATCAGTCAACATATTGGTTATACATTTTAACATTATCCATCACGTGTTAATTTCATCGTGATTCACATTCATCAAGAGGATATACATTTATATAATATATGTACGTATATGTATGTATACATCTCGAACGCACATTTATGTACTGTTCGACCCAAATATGTTACGTCCGTGTGGTCCTTCATGGAAATATAATAATAATAAATAAATCATTATGTCGAGGGGACAGGAAGCCAGTGTGTATTCACATACACATGAGGCTTATATCGTGCCCCCCCCCCTCCTCGGTGGAATTACTGACCCCGCCCAGGATACAACCCCCACAAGAAGCTGACTAACTCCTGAGTACCTACGCACGGCTAGGTGAACAGCGGCATTAGGTGAAAGGAAATGAGCCCAATCATTTGTGTCCCGCCTGGGTTTCGAACCTGGATTTTTTGATTGTGCGTCGAGAACGAACTCGACTACTAACGAAACCATGTTCTATCTAGTATGGTATACCAGGCTCTAGCATGGTATACCTCGCTCTAGTATGGTATACCTCGCTCTACAGTTCACAATGTCGACCAACGACACCTGCTCTCTCTCCAAAGGACATTCACACCGCTCTCATCTTTAAGTGCTAATGCCTCATATTCTCCAATGCTCAGAGTATCGTGTATAAAGTACAAGAACTTCGACCATCTGAGCATTTTCCCATTGGTCGCTTTTTAAGCAATTATCATTAACCGTTGCTGTATATGCAAATTAGGTAGAGGTCTACATAAGCACGTTCAAAAGACAAGAAAAATCTGAATAAGTGGCTTCCTTGGAAACGTTTTTGCTTAGCATTGGCGAGAACTTCTTAAGCGTAGTTTTCTTACCAAAATTTAAGATACTGAAATAGTAATTTTTAATTATTGTTGTTAAATTTATTAAATGCTAAAGAATTGTTTGCGTTATTAAAAAAAAGTTACATAGTCATATAAAGGTCTTAAAAACTATGCAGAATGCTGAGATAAGTAAGCTACAATTATTGTTCGAGCTCACCATAGCCCGCGCTACTTAGAACTATGATCCAGGTAGCGAATCTTTAACAACATATTAGATAATTTATATATTAATGCCTGTTCAATGGGTATCAATTTTTTCTGTAACAAGTCTTAATTAGGAAACATAATTTTATACAATGACGTTGTACTCGCTTCTCTGTGTACATACAGCGAGAATTTTACTCTAGTCCTGGGCTTTTTGAACTGGTACTAACTTACACGTACTGCTTCAAAATGTATCCAAACATCGCTGTTTTTCAAAGTACTCTATTCTAGTGCATCTGTCCCCTTGCAACCCGACACCTGTTTCACGCCGTCCACTGTGCATCTGAAGCAGCAACATCTGGCATACGAGGATCGCGCAGCGGCGCTAGTGTTCTTCAGAGCATGAGGCTTGCCTGACCAATAGGGTCTAAAACCTTTACCGGCATGAACGTTGTGACGTCAGTGACGTCACACGTCTCGGGGGCACCAGGTTTGTTTATAGAGTAGCAATGACGTAGAAGGGGGTACATTTTCTTAGGTCTTAGACCCTACTCATCAGTAGTATCTAACTAGATCCCCTGAGTCGATCAATTCACGTTAATGACAAACAACTAACTTTGATGACCGTGAGGTGTCATCAAAGCATTTACGAAACCTGTGCATCTGTCCTCAATAATGGCGGCTATATTTTACATTAATTAAATAGTTAATAAGCACCGAAGCGCAACGAGGTTGTTTATAACAATAACAAACTCGGGTTGTCAAGTTTTCAAGCTCGTAAACTGTTTAATAAATGTAAACAAAGCAGCCAAGATTAAGGAATGATGTACAGGTTTCGTAAGTAGTTGCGTAAATGCTTGTTGGGTCTTGAACAGGAAAACTGTGTTCATTGTAGCCTGGCGAGGTTTTCTATATTATCTGACTACGTTTTCTATGCTACTTGGTAATGTTTTCTGTGTTACCTGACGGTTTCTAAATTCATCAAACTCGTACCTATTTTTTCGTGTTCATGGGGAAGGGAGATGAAGGGGAAGCAACGAGGGGGGGGGGGCGGCATAGTGTTGAAGAGGGGCATGGTCTGGGGGGGGGTGTAGGTGTACAGGGGCGCATGTGGCATGTGTATTTTAAAAGGGGGCATGAGATGGGTGGGGGGGTGTAGCGGAGGCATGAGAGGGTGGGGGGGTGTAGGGGAGGCATGAGAGGGGTGGGGGGTGTAGGGGAGGCATGAGAGGCGTGGTGGGGGGGGGGGGAGTAGCACAGACGGTTTTAAAGAGGGGAGGGCTCGACAGGGTGTGTGTATCAAGGCTGGTGTAACCGGATAATCCACAGTATAAGCCGGATAAAGTAGAGGTGTGGCAGAGGAAAGAGTGGAGTGAGACGAGGAGCCTGATTGGTTACGGAAGCGCGACTCGCTGGCAGAGACACACACACACCTGTCATCATTCCTCACAACTCCTCAGTACGTCATAACTCCACGTCATTGTTGTCCTGACGTCACATCTATAATGCTCACGTGGCCGCTTATCCCAGAGCACAAATGAGCTGCCTACGGACTGGAGAACCCCCCCCCCCCCCCACCCCACACACACACACACACACACACACACACACACACACACACACACACACACACACACACACACACACACACGCACGCACGCAGCCTCTAACCTTCAGGATATTATCGAGGACGCTTCAACTATTGCTTCAGTACACAACTCAGTCACCAGCGTTAGTGTACATTCCATCAACGCTCCCACGTTCCTGGACTGTTTACGTGCCTAAACCTACCTTCCAAACTGTTCAAAGTGCTCTCTTCCGATCTACCAGTATTCCGAGAAGTAGTTTGTTCATTGTACTGAGGGCTTGGTGGTGACAGCGACGTTGGGCCAGACCTCAGTGTCATTTCCCGTGCCAAAGACAGCGGAGGGTGCCACGGGCTCCTCACAGCCTGTGTTGGAGCTGGGTTTTCAACCAACAAGAGTGTCAGCAGCTGTTACTTGACGGGGTTCTGGAAATATTAATTGAAAAGTGCAGAACACCATTATTGATCTCGTTTGTTTTGTGAATAATTACTGTTTAAAGTGAGTTGACTTAGCGATTTGTTAACCAAAGTTGAAAAATGGGATTGTTTAGATGTAACAAAACAAATTTATCGCTGGTTTATATTTACAAGTTTTTACTGCTTACTTCCAAGTGTTATTTAAGATGAAGAACTACTGGCGTACGAGACAAGACAGCTAATTAACTACACATCTAAGGTGAGAGCAATGATTAGAACCTCGTGAATTAAATTGATTGTTTAAAAGGATGATTGCTAGCTAGGCTTGTATGAAGTTAGATGAACCTATGGCAGTGGAAATCTAGCCTGCTTTTGTCTTAAGGTTTAGAAAGCATGGGAGGCTGGGATCGAGGGTGGTAGTAGTGATTGTGGTGGTAGGATAATGGTGTTTGAACTAGTCTGGACGTTATCTCTCTTTGTCTTGGTGAATAATATGCGCGTCATTCGGTTAAACACCATTAAGTCTGACCAGTAATTGATTGGGTAACCGCATTAACAGCCTCCTCTTTGTTGAGCGAGGTCCCCAATTAAATTCACAGACGCCTTGATTATATATAATATATATATATATATTTGCAGATAATGAGTCACAATAACGTGGCTGAATATATGAATACTTAACCACACACCAAAAGATGAGGAGACGAAGGTTTCAATTCGTTCTGTACCATTATCAAGTCAATTGTGATGTGAGCGAGGTGTTGGTTGCTCTTTTAGATTTAGTTATTCAGAACGAAATGTCCATGTAGCACGGGCTATAGTGAGCCCGTAAGGTTCGTGAGCGAGACTGTTATTCTTTTAGATTCAGCTACTCGGAAACATCCACTACGGGCTCACCATAGCCCGTGCTACTTGGAACTTCTTGTTCTAGGTAGCGAATCTTTAACAACAACAACAACAACAATACTCGGAAACCAAGGGCTCATCATAGCCCGTGCTGCCTAGAAATTTTTGTTCCATGTAGCGAATCTTAAACAACAACAACATACTCGGAACAAAACGTTCAAAGTAGCACGGGCTATGGTGAGCGCGTAGTGGACTTACCTGGCACAGGAGCGGGGCTGTAACTTTGGGGTGGCGTGAGCGAGGGAGGCGCGGGCATTAAGAAAGGTGAGGAGGAAATTCCTAGAGGAAGGTAAGAGCAAGGCGAAAGGTACAGAAGGGATGGGTGTGATAAAAGGGGGTAATAATGGATATATGAATGAGAACATAAGAATAAGAGGAGAATGAGAAAAGGAATTGATAGGCTTATGTTAGGTCACGTTTGTTCATTTGTTAGAACATTTGAGTATGTACTGTGAAAGGGAAGAGTCAACAGCAATAAAGCCAGGACTCTGGTTCATGTTAGGTAGGTTGTGTATCAGAGCAGTCAACAAGGCCGCGTCTGTGTAGAGCAGAGGCAAGAAAGATCATTTTAAAAGAAGACTTTTTTTCATCATCAATAGGAGGATTAGAATCCATAACATGACAGAAGGAGCATTGTTTGTGTCTGCAGATTTAACACTTCTCTTTGTGTTCCTTAAGTCTGTCATTAAGTGTACAAGCAGTTTCACCAAAGTATTGGAGAGGACAAGACGAACAAGAAATAGAGTAGACATCAGTAGCATTAGAAGCAGGAGCAGCAGTGTGAACCAGATAACTATGTTAAGTGTGTAGAAAGGAGTTATATTTATAGGACGATGGGTATTATTGTGATTTTATATACACTATTCTTAAATATTTATTTACCCATGTATATATATGTTATTTGAAGCTCAGAACTCTATATAGAGGCGACTGCGGACCAGCCGGCCAAAAGGTACTGACGCACTCGTGGGTTTGTATCTCATTGGTAAACATGTACTCATATATGACTCCTAGAGCGGGAGAGGAGCAGCATATTGAGCCAGGTTGCTACTTACGCTGCCCCATACTGGTATTGATGCATTGCTGGAGATGCAACCGCCTGAGAACAGATTTGCATGCATGTTGATGCTGCGAGAAATGCCTGTTGGTTTCATTCAATATTTGTGGTTCATCTTATAGTTTCCCAATGACTTATGGAGATCCCCCCCCCCCCCCATCCTTAAGCCCACTACTGATGCATTCATCAGGATATAACCCACAAGAGTTAATTTACTCCCTACTACCTATTTGCAGCTAGGTAAACATAAACATGAGATGAAAGGAAACGGGACTAACCGTCCCTATCTCGCCTGAATCGAATTGTAGATCTTCAGCTATAAGAAAGAGACAGATAAACAAATAGGCTAAACGACCTCTTCAGTAGTCTAGTGTACTCTAAGTCTCCTTGGTATATATCAGTGATATGCATATATGCATATAGCGAGTGTCTTGACTTCCTGTGTAGCTGATAATTAGGAAAACATGCACGAAATTCTCGTTTTCTGAGTCACACCCACACGTCCCAATATATTTATCTCTGTCTCTGTCTCTCTCTTGTTCTTCTCGCATTCACATTATCATATATTTCTTTTTCACGGAGATTGTGACTGTTTTGAAATCGATCCATATCACTTTCCCGCTCACTATATCCTAGTCTTTCCTGGATTCTTCCTCCTCCGTGTGCGTCATTAGTGGTATCCTCATTTATTAAAATATTAAGATTCTATCTTATTTTTCCTTCCTGCGTCCATCGTGGTTGATGACATGTCAAACATACATGTTGTTGTCTATTTAACTTGTGATAATAGATGCGAGTGACATGACTGAAATGTAAAATGGATGATAGGGTATAACAAAGTGAATATAATATGTTAAATATATCAGCACGAAGCAATGTATATACATTAGATACGTTTAGATTTAGGAACGCCCTGGGTAAATACCGGTTAATGTTGATTTGTCGAACAGATTATCTTGTAACATAATAGACATGGGTTCACTTGATTGTTTCAGGCAGAGGTTAGACATTATATATATTTATATCTTATATATATAATATAATATATGTCTGGTTAGATGTAAACAGGAGCTGCCTCGGATAGGTCAATAGGCCTTTTGTAGTTTCCTTAATATTTATGATATCGAAGGGTGCTGGTTTGCACGATGTGAATGCGACCTGTTATCATGGGAAATTGTAAAGTCCTGTGGAATACTGAAGCATTTATTAACGCAGATATCACGTGGTGGGATGTCGTTATCTTTATGTAACCACTGGATGCTATCGTGGCGAGTTGTCATTTGATATCACGGAGGCTAACAGTGCCTATATCCATATGGAATAACACTGGGAGTTATCGCAGACGATTATGTGGTATTAGTTATCGTGTCTATATATTGTGTAATTGCTATCCTCCATATCGTGGATAATAACACAATCACTTGGATCATAGGCGTCTCGAAAAGGTGTTGATTAAAAATACTAATGAACACGCGATATTACAACCAGGATTAAGTGTGTGAAATAAGTAAGGTAGAAAATTACTTTCTAGAATTGAAGTGTAGTGTAAGTAAGGTAGCATTTTTATTACGTTTGTATATGGTGTTTTGTGTGATTAATGCAGAGTTCAGGAGTTTCTATCTATAAACACCGGAATGTAAAGCACGAACACAATAATATTTGTTTATTTGAAAGAAAGTACAATGGGTTGGTGAGATTGCATAAGACTGGTACATTCATGTAAAGCCACTAACGTACAAAGCGCAATGAACACGTTATCTTGATGATTTCTAGGCTTTAGTGTCCCCGCGGCCATGTCCTCGACCAGGCCTCCACCCCCAGGAAGCAGCCCGTGACAGCTGACTAACTCCCAGGTACGCGGGGAGAGAAAATGAATGGAGGAGCCAGATTAACTGACAGACGAAGGGAGGAATATATTAGAAGAGTTAGGAAGACGGGTGTATTAGACAAGTTAGAAATAGCCAGATGTATTAAAGAGAAAAGTATCCATCTTTTAGACAGATAAGAGAGGAATGGTTTTAATTATTGATAAGGGTGGAAGAGTCATATCTATTGGACAGATATGTTTGCTTAAAACTTGTAGCGCCTCTTACTGGAATGCGTAAACACAAAGTTCGTGGTGGTGGAATGGTAAGCTACGTCGATGTCACCTGTGATGTCCGTGTTGGTAGTATGGTAGGCTACGTCGATGTCATTGGCTCTCTGCGCGTGGGTGAAGGTGGTGTCATCTATCGAGACTTGAATGCGCAACTCTCATCCTAACCTTTCACTAGGAACTTTCATCAAACCTATGTTACTACAGTCCCAGAAATTGTGCAATTATTGGGGGAAGTACACTGAAGCTATATTCGCGTCACCCCCGAAGTCCTCCAAGAACTTTTTGCTTCATGCCCCGCAAGACAGGAAGGAAAAAAATATATTATAACATGTCAAGTTTTGGCGATAAGGGCGCGGCGAGAGCAACAGGGACCTAAGTCGCATCTCTTGTTAGGCATCGTTACCTTTGAATTCGAAGGGATTCGTTGCCAGATAGCGATGTTGGTAACGATTAAGGATATCACAAAGAATTCACACTCACGTGATGTGTCGGTGAATAAAACAGTTGGAACAATGCGGAGGATTCGAACCTACGCTCGTATAGTTCAACTGATTTTTTCATTAACAACAACATTATCATGCTGAACGTTGTTAAGGTTTACAAATTAATACATTGATCTACTAAATCATTTCTTTTGCTAATAGAAAATGCAAGTTGTTGAGCTCTTAGGCGAAAAGCACCAAGCCCTTACGACTATATAGCACTTAGAATGGATAAGGATTTAGGATAGGATTGAAGAAAGATTTCAACACATATTTACTAACAGCCTAATCAGTAGGCCAGCTGCAAATCAACTTGTTGCTAACACTACATCCATCCCACACTGTAATACAATTTTCTTTAAGGTGATTTTACGAATCAGGACCGATAAATTCCTGAGCTTTTGTCTTGAAGACGATCTTGGGGTCTACGACGTGCAACCTTGATGTGTTATGATCGTAGATCCCATGCACTAGGCATCTACCTTTGACTCGTCGGTAGAGTTAAGACCTCGGTACTTGTAGTGAAAGTTTTTTTTATTTGTTTAGTTCATTTTCTACCACAAACGTGGTCATTCATTTATGTATTGGTAATCAGCATATATACATTTTCTTCTGCCCTCCATGGGTAGGGTTAGAGATCTGTTCTGTAATAGTGTAGTGCATTGATCTGTTCTGCGGTTAAGTGCATTGAGCACTTAACCACAGGTAATTGCAGTACTTTTTTATAATGCTAATGGTCCAAGTGGTTGGTTGCTGTTCCTACAGTTCATTATATCCCACTGGCCTTTTTTTATCCTCTCATCCCAGTTCCTTGTCCTCATATCCCAGCTTTGTTCTAATCCCAGTTCCTTGTCCCCCGTATCCCTTCCAAGTGCTATATTGTAATACTATTTTGGAGTTTTCCCTGATCATTCAGCCAGTCCTATTAAGATTTCCCAACGTCAAGAAAACGGTCAAATTAAAGTGTCCTCTCCTAACCTACCAGAGGATATAAAACAGAAAACAGGACCAATACGTCATTTTCGCGAGCCGCTACCATTTTTCAGTACGACAATTTTTGTCGTTATGTAACGCATACGGTCGAAAAGCGACGTTTTTTGTAGGAGGACACGTTGTGTCAGGTTTTCTAAGGGAAAGTATTTGATGATTTCATAAACTCGACATGTAGAGAATCACAGGCTTAAATATATAGTCGTGGAATGTTCTGTCAGATAGAATTATTGAGTCAAAATTTATAGCTACAAGTCACACTGCTAATTGATACAATAAATTAGCCCGAATCTGATGCTTGGTGCATTCCTGGAAACTCTGTATGCAGTGCTTCCTCTATTTGTAAACCAGTTCAACCTTCTCGATCCAACCCCCACCGTGCCTAACCAACCAACGACTGAGAAGGTTAACATCTCATTTCTCTACATTTCTTCCCACAGGTGTGAGGATGTGTTGTGCTCGGGTGGGCGGCGTTGTGGGCGTGGTGGGCGCCATCCTCCTCCTGCTGGGGCTGGTCCAGGTGGCGTCGGGTATATACTTCCTACTGATGCTCCCGATCTTCCAGCTAGGATCCAATATATGGACTGGAGGCTGGGTAAGTAGGCTTAATGGTTCTGAGGCTTGTATGGAGGGAATTGCATGCTCTCCAGTGCTTGGTTATCTTTTCTGCTATTTTTGTTTATGTAATATATATAATAAAACCTGGGTTTGGTGTTGTGCTTACGGCCTGACGACCTTCTCGTCAACCTTCTGGAGGGGGTTAATAAGACACATGATAACTGATGTTCAAACTGCATTAACAATGAACTGTGCAAGCAGGAAAGTATATTTAAATTGTAGCCCCGCTTCTCAGTGAGTATACACCGAGTTTACTTTATTCTTGGACGATGTTTATGACTAAGGTATACTTGTGGTTGGTCAGTAAGCTGTTAAGGTGACCTTTAATAACCCTCCAGAGGTTGATAAGCTTTAAGGACATCACCAACATTCATTATGACAACCTAATAATCTCTAAGTCGCTGGGCAGCAAGCCTAAGAGTCGGGTCTACTTTTAAGAGTTTCTATATACACTATGAACAAAAATATTGTTGTTCCTCCATGTATATATTGAACACAGAGTGACAACAGCCCAGGTGTTCCCTGTTCATTAACACCAAAACCAATCACTAATTACACAACCTTTAACTTTTCCAAACATAATTGCTTCCTTCTTGAAAACGTTTCTCAACATTTTCAAGAAGGTCCATATATTCTCATTACATTTAAGTCATATTCGATTAACTATGTCAGGGATTTTTTTCAAGTTGATAAAGGGCATGAATACTTTATAATCTTTCTCATGTGCGTTGTCTGTAATATCAGAACTCTTGTTCATCATTGATCAATTTCTCGGTAATTTCCTATATTCCACCAACCACATTCCTGATGTGCACTTCGGGCAAACATCTCCATAGAATTTACACTGTTTTCCTTCTTTTGTGTATAGTAGTACAATCATAGCTATTTTCCAATCCTCTTGTACATTTCCAAAATTTCGTGTATTTAGTTCAGTCCGTCCTACTAAGGTTTCCCAACGTCAAGAAACTGTCGTACTCAAGTGCTCTTTCCTAACCTACCAGAGGACCTAAAACAGAAAACGAGACAGTATGGCAATTTTACGAGCCGCAACCATTTTCTAGTAAGATAGATTTTGGCCTTAGGTAGAATCTACGTCAAAATGAGACGCTCTGTTAGAAGGATGGGTTAAAAGGGCTTGCAAACTTGGGTTCAAGATTATTCTATTTATCCAAAGAAAGTATCCATATTCCTCGAGCTAACCTGATATATCTCTCCCATGAAACAGTCCTGCTTATGTGGGCTGATTTTAGGTGTGATAGGATGGAAGAAGCAGACTATGCAACGTGGCCAAGTGGTGCTAGTGGCCACTCTCAGCGTCCTGGTGGCCAATGTTGCCAACCTCGTCATTGTTCAAGTGAGTTTATCCTCGTGTTTCCTCGTTTTCTGTTCAAGGTTTAGGTGCTATCAATAAGACTTGTTCAGTTTGTTTAAAACTTTATGCTAATTTAAGATGTAATGTTTAGTCTAAATTGGTACTAATGGTTTGTTAATGTTAGATTTTTAGTAATGTTGTAGTAATTCTATTAGATAATTATATGCATAAATATATTAGTGTGTTTAATAATAAACTTCAATTTCGAGTGTGGATAATTTGGATAATTTACAGCATCAGTCAAATATTATTCGTATCGGTTTTGAAAGTTAAACTTTTTCTCATTGTAATGTTTACATGTGTGTGTTTAGTCTAGATTCATAAAGCTCTTTTTTATATGTTACACAAGTTTTCTTCATTAGTGAATTAAGGCATAATGTCTCAATTGTTTAATGAATCTAACGCACCGGACAGGTTGGCGAATTCGGAGTCTTCCTGACCTTAGACGCGAGGAGGACTATTGTGGAGAAAAACTTGGATACCACCTTGAATATAGGTCAGTGGTCACGCCTGAGGAGTAGCGTCATTCCTGTGTATGATCAGCGACGACGATTCAATGTTAATTCTCCCTTAAAATTGTTTTTTGGGCTATTTCGGGCATTTGTTGCTTCATGGGGAAATATAAGTCGTCAGGAACATTTTGTCTGGGAACTTTGCCACGTCATGACCCTTTGATATATATATTAGGATGAATATAGGCGGATGTAATGGCCTGTCTTCATCAACAATGGCTAAATGATCGTTAATCCAATCGCCAAACCTTCTATTTATGAATGTTGTTGTTGTTGTTAAAGATTCGCCACCTGGAACAAAGTTCCAAGTAGCGCGGGCTATGGTGAGCCCGTAACTTGATTTTTTTTTGTGAATGAAAAACACGTTACATAAGATTAACAACTGATGACGTATGTACTTTTCTCTTCGTTCACGTTCTCTGCTCGAATCCCACCTCTATAAACGCTTCATTTTCGCGCTGCAAAATTTTCGCAATTATTGTAAATAATTGCCAGCAGAATTTAACCAAAGTTAGGCCTAACCTATTAAACACATTACAGTATGTACTGTAATATAAAATTATAATTTGGAAAAATACAGATTTTTGAATATTACAACCCGTTCTCAGGCCAGGGTCGTTAAAGCAGCAGCCGTCTCTTAAGACGCATCCATAAATTTTTAACGTAGGTTAGGTTAGATGGTTTAAATTTTGTTGGCGATAATTATTTGTATTTCAAGTACGTGGGTGAAGCATTTACAGCGTTGTGATTCGAACAGAATTCGTCAGCGAAGCACTGTTAAAGAATGTTCAAATGTCAGCAGTTGCGAGTCTTGTGTAAAAGAGGATATACTTTCTAAGATATGTATGTCTAAAATGTACACGAGGAAAAAGTCAAATATGTAGTATCTTTCCAAGTATTTATTGATATCAATATTTATTACGTGGCTGACAATATTGTTTGCTTATCAGTTATTCTCCCTCTCTACTATATGTAAATTAATGAATACGAGGAACAAGGTATACAAGACGGTTTGCTAATGGATTTTATAACCAACCCAACCAAGTCTAACACAGCCTAACCTAATACATCCTAACGTAATATATCCCAATACATCCTAACCTAATATTATATATATATATATATATATATATATATATATATATATATATATATATATATATATTATGTATAATATATATATATATATATATATATATATATATATATAATATGGGTTTAGTTAACAGAAAATGAGCTTTGTCGAACTTCCTTGTGTACGAGAAAGTCACCAGGAGCCATGTGCGTCTTATGTACGATTTGACCACACCCCGAATAATTATTCTCAGGTTTCAGCAGTATTTCACTTGTCATAATCTTGGTCCTACTTCCCACAGCATTCTGGCTGCCGACGGTGGTCACCGCAGTCGGCATCGTTATCAGCTTCTTCGGCGCCCAGTACCTGTTCTGCGTGGTGGTGCGTGGCCCCAAAATGAAGGGTCGGATGCCCGTAACCAGGTCTCTGTCTGAAGAAGGTCTGCACCATCGTCAGGTACAAACTACCAGGTTCCAGTCACCGTGCTTGACCGCCTCCAGTAACCCCTCTTGCGACGACCTGACCCTTAGAATTGCAGATATTTATGGTCGTGGTGGTGGTGAGAATGTGCATGGCTTCCAACCTGGTGATGGTGATAATGGTGTTGGTAGTGTCGTTAGCGTTGTAAGTGGTAATGGTGGTGGTGGTGGAAAGGGAATGAGAGTACAGAGGCTCCACAAATTCAAATAGATAGTGAAGAGGTACAGCAGCCCAAGACGCCGGAGAACTGTGTGCCTTACTTCTTGAGGAACCATCGCTCAGCCTGGCAGTTTATCCTGCCAGAGGTGGTGAAGGAGATGAGAGAGAGCCAAAGATTTAGCTGTGCGTACAGCGACGCCCCCTCCCGCACCTCGACCCTCTCCAAGGTCTCAAAGTCTTCATTCCAACCCTACAGGCCTGCTAACTACCCCCCTTCGGAAACAGATCGCCCTTACGTTCTAGAATCTGATCAACATCTGAGGAACGGGCAGTACAGGATCTCCAGAGCTCCCTCAAGCTGCAACACTTCACTATACTCGCTGCCAGAGAGCTGCCGCCAGTTTAGTGCTAGTCCCAGACCCTCAGGAAACCGTCTTATTCGACCTGCTGCGCCTCCGCCTGCGCCTCCGCCTGTACCTCCTACAGCGTGCTCGTCCGCCAATCTCCGCTCCCAGGCGACAGGTGGCTGGGAGTCGTGCGCCGTCATTCAATATCCAGCTCAGGCCGGCGGTGGCTTCGTTGTTGACTTGGATTAAACAAATTGGAACAGTTGATTGGTTGTAATATGACTGTTGTCTAGCATTTGTAACTGACGCTGCCTTGACACGTATCCGTGATGCGATAAATTTCGTAGATTTGTGAAATAAATATGATTTAAATAACTTTTAAAAAGTAACTAACAACGATTATGTGGCAACTGTGACTTTGTGTACTTAAACAAAGACATATTTTGTGGTGGGCCAGACGTACTTTGTCTTTCCACACTGGACATACCTTTCTTGCCCTCAAAACTTGGCATACCGTACTGTGATAACGAGGCCAAGTTGTGATATCAGAGGTTGTGTTAGTGTCAACATTTTTCCCAATAAGCGAGTTTGTGACTGAAAATATTTCGGTAATCTACTTAGTGACTGTCTGAAAATGTTCAGATATTCCAGTTTGTGACTGTTGAAGGTTGTGACAATAACTATGAAGTTGGAGGAGCATTATCACCAGTCACAGGAAACGTTATGACGTGATGCAGTGTGATAAGGCGGCACCCTTTAACCTTCCTAGAACACAAGATACACTCATCCTGCTTATCCTGTACACGTATGTGTGTGTGTGTGTCCTATGTCTGTCTGTCTGTCCATTACGGCCTGCGTGTCATCTTTCATGCAGGAAACAAGTTGATGTTAAATGCTTGGAAATGTCTGTAAGGAATATCTGTGTGTGTTATAGTGTGAGTCGTGATTAGATTTTAATTACTTCATTAGACCAGTATCACGTGACAGGGTAACATATACAAAAATATGGAATGATTCTCTTTTTGTATTACACTTAGCTGTTACCTCAAATGTAAGGACAAATATATTCAACCTTATTCAGCTTTTAAGTGTTATACGACAAATTAAATATGTAACTATCATATCATTAAACTATATTTCATGAAAATCAAATATGTATTTATATGCAATGCTATTACCAAATTAATTGTATATAGCTATTAAGTATGCAACTACCTATATTATTTTATATCGTTTTTGCAATGCACACCGTAGGAGGAAGGGAGAGTTATTTATTTGACAAAATACATACCAGATGAATAGGTGCTTGTTGTGTGGCCTAAGAGCCACGGAGGATAAATCCAATCCGGTACCTTAAACCCCACAAGAAAAACGCTCATGACTATAGAAAAGTAGCCTAGAAAGCCCATGGATAAAAAGTCTTTCTACAACTTTCTGCCCAGTTTTAAAAAACTTTTTTTTATTGATATACAACTGCTGTTTTTTATGGAATTTATCGGCAAGTAGCAATTCGATAATACTTCAGTTGATGGGTGGCGGAGGGGCTATGAGACTCGTTCCCGGCAACAACGGCAGGTTTATTGTAAAGCCTATACTCATGCAGATGAGGAGTCACAATAACGTGGCTGAAATATGTTGACCAAACCACACACTAGAAAGTGAAGGGACGACGACGTTTCGGTCCGTCCTGGACCATTCTCAAGTCGATTATGGACCATTCTCACAATCGACTTTAGAATGGTCCAGGATGGACCAAAACGTCATCGTCCCTTCACTTTCTAGTGTGTGGTTTGGTCAATCTATACTCACTTTCTGTGAGTGGTAGCGTTACAGAGATACAAAAGGACATCAGCAATTCAATTTTTTTCTTTATTATGCTACCCATCCCATAGGCGGTGGTGCAAAGGGTTACAGAGGCACATAATGGGTTCAGGAACCCATTGCGTGCCTTTGTAACCCTTTCCACCACCGCCCACGGACATCAGCAAACCCCAATGGGTGTGTTATGAAAGTCACAATTTCCATGTTTACTTTATACACAATTATGACATTCCTGGTAACAAGAGGCATAGTTTGTATTGTAATTACTATGTATAATAATAATGTAGTATTGCATATTAAAGTAAAATAATTTAGGGATTACATTTTACACGATAACAAAGGTATTGTTTACATGCTAAATGACAGAGTTGGCACCGACTTATAACAGCTTAAAATTTCTTTACGTATATTTTTATTTTATATATAGGCAAAATGTGGAAACGGCGCAAGACTTTCAGGTATTAAATCATTAACAATAATGCAGGGTGCTATTTCATACAACGTTAGTTTAGATGTAACTAAATAGCTCAATTCTCACACTAAGATGTAATGCTCTAGTGTGTGACACTAAATGTCTCTACAAACTTTGCGCTTCAAGTTATTTATTTGACGTGCAAAGTGAACAATTACTCCCACATTCAAGCTGAACTGCCTGATATGTATGAATACTAGTCGGAGTTCATTGTCTAATTGTCTCCTTTTTTAAGACGACTGTACAGTGATTAACTAGTCCCAGCATTACTGTAACAAAGAATAAATATTTACTTAAATATATAGTTTTTATCTTCGGGCAGGACATCCGGGAATTCCTTTAGCACTTAACAAGTTTTATCAAAATCTTAAGAATTATTAATGGAAGATAAAAACCATTTCGACTGTTGCCTTGAAGACTTTTTCCTTTAAACCCCCTCTTGAATCCCTAACTTCACCTCTTCAATTATTTTTAATAGATTTAAAACGAAAATCACGAATAACCAAGGCAGTTGAAGCATGTCAATAACTACCTTGGAGTTACTCAACTGTTGTGGGTGACACCCTGCCGAAGGTCAGCAAATGGACCTTGATAAGCATAATGGATATCCAGACCCCAACTATGGGACTACACAATAATACAAAATAGTCTTTCCAAAAAGTATTTATAAACAAAAAGTTAGTTGGTGCATCCATATTGAAAACAAAATAAATCTTGAATCTTGGTTAAAGTTCTTTTTTATTTAATCAAATGTATAAATAAATTGTATATAAATATTGTAAATGTAATTTTTGTCACCACTTCGGAGTGACTTAACATTTTCATGTTAATTAAATGATACAAGTGTTAGGCTCGATACAGTTGTAATCAATTCCTCAAGGATGCCTAACAGCACCTAGGTCATTAACCCCTAATTAATTCCTTAAGGATATCTAACAACATTTAGGTCATTCATTGACCCGCTAATAAATCCCTCAAGGATATCTAAAACCACATGTCATTGACCCTTAATAAACCCCTAAAGAATATCTAACAACATTTAGGTCATTGATCCCTAATAAATCCCTCGAGGATATCTAACAACACGTGGGGCATTGACCTCTAATACATCCATCCTTCATGAATAATTGATAGCACTAAGGTCAACGACCACAAACCGTTCCTTCAAGGTCAACTAAGGACATTAAGGTCATGCAGTCGTGTCGTATCTAACAGCCGGAGTTTCCTAACGTC
Organism: Procambarus virginalis; assembly: GCA_020271785.1. Classification (NCBI taxonomy): domain Eukaryota; kingdom Metazoa; phylum Arthropoda; class Malacostraca; order Decapoda; family Cambaridae; genus Procambarus; species Procambarus virginalis. The sequence continues at coordinate 8,434,340 of WNGS01162647.1, forward strand.
AAATTTAACCTAAACGTTCAGATGTTTAACGAAGTTTGCGTGAAGAATAAGATTTATGTTCAGTTTGATATTCATATGCAAACAAAACTAATTTATTAAACTGATTTAACCTAAATTTGTCTCTTATATCTTAATTCTGCCTATCATAGACATAACTAAGCTTAAGGGAATTTTTTAACGAAATTTATATAATCATTTCATTAAGTGTAGAATAATTTTTGCACAAATATGAAAAACAAAATGGTAACTTATTATAAACTATAATAAAATATATATATATTGTTAAAACTGTGGATCAACTAACGTTTGATTGGATATTATGTATTCGATACAGCTACTCGGATCGTAAATTTCAAATAACACGGGATATGGTTAACATGTAGTAGAGTTGATTGATCGAAAAATGACTTAAATTAAATATACAAAATATACCCAGTTTAATTCAAGCTTCATGATGTTTGTATAAACCTCATATTTGTATAAAATTTGTATCAAAAACTTAGAACATAAATATTAAACAATTTTAAAGTGTAATTGTCCTCACAACTTTGCATGTTTTCACTTCAATGCTAACTTGATAGGCATGTTGCTACTATAACTGAAATACTAGAGGCACTTTTTAAGAGTCTGGCGCAATTGCGTCTGGTGAACCATGATAAAATAGTTTAGACATGATTTGTCCTTGCATTCCTCTATACAAAGCATATCCAAACGCAAGTGATGTCGCCAGGCTCCACCTGCATCTAAAACTCTCATGGTAACAAGCATAGGGCTGCACACACACACACAAATGGTGGTTGGTGATGGTGGTGGTTGGTGGTAGTTGGTGGTGGCGGGTCGCTATGGGGAAGGAGTGAGAGAGAGGCATCAAGCCAAGTCCATCGCCGCGGAAATATTTCATGCATGTGTTCCAGGGGAGGAAGCCTCGATACGCACATGTCCCCGCCAACCCTTCTGCATGTCCCCCGCCTTGCATGACTTGCACGCTCTGTCTCATGCAACTGACAACAGCAACAACAAAAGGTGAGCAATTCATCTTTTTGTTGTGATTTGATCTGTAAGAATGTACTTGTTTACCATTGCTTTATCTAGATGAATGTAATATTTTGTCTTAATTACGTTAAATAACAGTTATGCAGTTGAAGCTCGAATACATATGAAACCATAGGCGAGTGTGTTGTCAACATTGGAGTTTTTGATAAAACTCGTGATGCTGAACAATCGTTAACCAGGAGTGATGTAATCTTACGAAAGTATTTCCTAGTTGTCAGTCCATTCAAGTTCAAGTATGTTTATTAAGATAAGAAAGAAATACATCTCAAAGGGATAGAGTAGCTTAGGCTATTTCTACCCCCCTAATAAATAGCCTGGTGTTGGGATATTAACATAATATAACAAAAGCAATAGTTTTAATTTATATAAATATATTATTGTTTTATTTCATATCGAATATATAATATAATAGAAAGTCTAATAATTAAATTTAAAAAATAATGATAGCATATACGGCAATAATAACAACTGGAAATAATAACAACAATATTTTTCCTCGTAAACAATGGTCTTCTTATCTGTGTTTACCATGGACATCGCAGCTTATACATCAAAACAAAACAATGTAGAGCACAATAGTAAGCGGATAAGAATGATTTGCAGCCTCGAGTGTCCTTGGAATATGTTGATCAATGGCAACCTAACACCGGGCTTCCCGCCCAGACTTCTACTGATGTTGCTCTGGTTCATGCCGGTTGTGTTGCGTAGTTTGTGTTCCTCAGCTGAGGCCGGTTGTGTTCCTCAGCTGAGGCCGGTTGTGTTCCTCAGTTGAGGCCGGTTGTGTTCCTCAGTTGAGGCCGGTTGTGTTCCTCAGCTGAGGCCAGAATCTCCAAGCAGCTACACAAGCACCTTCAAACCCGTACATCTTTTCTCAATCTTTGGCGGTATTGTTTATATTGATTAAATAGTTTATGAGCTGTTAAACGTCAAAAGACTGTTTATAACAATAACATTTGATCCGGAAGTTTCGATGCTGGTAGCCTGTTTAATATATGTAAACCAAGCCGCCAAACATTGAGAAAAGATCTACAGGTTCGTAAATCGATGCGTATATACTTGTTGAATCCTGGCCGTGAAATACTGTATGTCACATCACATACAAGACTTGCGAATTTTTAAACATACCGAGCGTGGCCCAATCAAACCTAACTCAACCGAGTCTAACACAGTCTGACCTCAGCTAATACATCATAATCTAACACTATATGCAGTGCTAACAAACAGAAAACGAGTTTTATTGAATACTCTGGTGTACGAAATGACCCCGACCCCCTTTCACCTGTTTCCTCTGCGTCCTCAACCCCTCATCTCAGCACCAGTAGTAATTCACAGAGCCCTTACGAGATCAGTATCGTAAGATACGCCGACTCACTGCGTTGTTTCAAGCGTAGGTTAAACATATACATTTGACTCTGGGTGGATATACTGATGAGCTGGCTCGTATAGGCCAATTAAGCCTTCCTTGGCGTTATGATATCTGTAGCAATGTTAACCTTGGGTTAAGGATGACCTCGCAGCACTCCGAGCTCGTACGTTGTTTAGGAAATACTAAGTCGCTATTATCCAGGCAAGGGGTACAGCTCTCGTGTGTGTGGGTACGTAGGCACAAGGGAAGGGATCTATCAGGAAAGAGTGCTAAGCCATTGCGACTGTATAGCCCTTGGAAGGGGTCAGGATAAGGATTTGGGATGGGACGAGAGAAAGGAATGGAGCCCAACCACTTGTGGACGGTCGGGGACTGAATGCTGACCTGCATGAAGCGAAACCGTCGCTATACCGTTCAGCCCAAGTGGTTGGGCCGAAGTGCTCTGTTAATCCTAGCTCTGGTCTGTACCCCAAGTGTCATGTGAACACATGGCTCTGACGCGTGTCCCGGCTATCCTCTAAACACCTGGCTTTAACCCAGCGGTCACCGAAACACCTGACTCTAGCACATGTTTCCCGCAATTGTCAGCTGAGACGTGATTCATTTTCGTTTGATCTTAATATTCTTGTCCATAAACAAAACCAGAAGCTTTTAGTTTCCCCATTGTTGGGGGGGGGGGGAAAGGAAGGAAATCTTGTTAGGCTTTTCCCCTACACCCCTCTCGAGTTCCCCCGCTCTCCCCTGCTCTCCCCTAACCAACAACAGACCTATCTGTGTTGCACCCCACGATGCAACCCCCACAACAGTTGCCTATCTCCCGGCCACCTATTCACCGCTTGGCGTACAGATGCATCAGGTGATAGGAAACGTGCCTATATGTCCTGCCGCGGAAATCAAACCCGAGATCTTACGGTTGAGAAATCATAAAATATAATTACTCCCCCAAGTCGAACGAGCTCGAGTGATCCTGTGATGTTCAGCTTGACGAGACTGATAACTCTGTTCACTTCCGGTAAATTTAGGAATTAAGGACATTATTCGTTAGAAATCATCTCTCCTGATGAAGTCGTATTGGTGATTAGGCTTTTCATGATTAGGACCTTTTGTTTGTGATTGGGCTTTGTTTGTGATTAGGATTTTGTTTGTGTTAAGGCTTTAGTTCGAGCTGAGGCTTTTGTTTGATTAGACTTTTGCTTGTGGTTAGGCTTTTATTTGCTCTTAGGCTTTAGTTTGTGATTGTGCTTTTGTTTGTGATTGGCTTTCCTCTATGTCCAGTAAGTTTTCATACAGCTGATTAATCCCATTTGATCAGGAATTAAATTAGTCAACACCTATTCAGTTGTAATGTATTTAAAGTTTTGACGAAGGTTGGCAACTTCCTGATAGAATAGAGACGTTACTTAAGCACAAAATCCCGTTGAAAAATCCCCAGCAGCAGTTGGGGGAGGGAGGGGTGAAACTTGACAAGCCGTTGACTTCCTATCCCTGTCGAGGCTACTAGAGAGAGACAGCGAACCTCTAGTAAATTCCTATAAATGTGTATACAAACAACGACAGTTGGAGACATTTCAATATGTATACTAATGAATAAATAGGTAGATATACACATATGTGTCGAGTGGAATACAGAATGATAAACATTAGCCATACGAGAGCATGTACAATACATGTACAGTACTGTACAGAATACTTATTTTGTTTAATAATTACAGGAGACTCATGACGCTACGCCATCGCTGGACGACGTTGTTGCTCTTCCTGATCCCGCAGGGTCGTCAGCTTGGGTCTACCACCCCGAAGAGGACAAAAATCCAACTCCTCTCTACCCGATGGGACTCGATCTCCTATCAGACTTCCCCGACGGTTCCCGAAGGCTACCTGCCCGTCACACCTCTCTGGTAAACCCACGATACGCACGCGTTCACCAGCGACCACAAAGGGCACAGAGTTTTGTCATGCGACGGGAACTACAGATCGCAGAGAGCCATATTCTGCGTCCTCCACCTCCTGTAGCCTGCCCTGAGCCTCCAGATTCTCTCCACCCGTCTCTCTACTCCATGACGCTTGGCCGTCGAATTCATCGCTCGAACTCCGTCAGCGGAAGAATGTTACTTGAAGGCAGCAACAGCGGTGGAACAGCTCTAAGTCGCAAGTTCCACGCCTGCTCGCTGGATGACCTAGATTCTGGACCAGTATTTGAGGTCGGTATGATTCCTCTCGAGCGAAGTCGATCAGAGCAAAGTCTGACCTCCATCGCCCAGGAGACAACAGCAGCTACCGGGACGACTGCCCTTGTACATCGCTCGTCGAGCGTTCAAGAGAGACTTCTTGATGGCAAGACGGTTCTCACATCTTTTGGGCCGGTAAATCGTCCAATAGCTCGTTTTACAAAACCCAAGGGCCCGGCTCCTCCTCCTCCTACAAAACCCAAGCCCACTTTTCCATCTGTTGCTCAAAGTGGTCTTAAGAAAGATGAAAATGAAGGGAAAGACTCGTGCGATGCTACAACATCTATTACAACAAAAGACGATGAACAAAAAGCAGAGATCACAACAGCGAACAATAACGAAGAACCACAAGGTGTTCCGCCAGCTCCTGAAGAAAATCTCAGAGATCTCCGATTGTCAACAGGTAATACCAAGCGAATATCAACTCTTGAGCGACACTTACCACTACCGGTTATTGAGGAGAACATTAAGAACACACGAAAGAGACCAGCCCCTCAGCCACATATCATCACGCCCTCTCAGTCTGGCGAAGAACCTTCAAGAGAGGGGTCAACAACCCTCCAAGCGGACAACCCGAAATCAAAACGACCTGAAATTATCAAACCACCACGACCATCCTTAGCGGAGAAGCCTCTTCGTCTGGTTGATAGAAATATGACACTTGCGCGTCCCTGCCCTGTTCAAAAGCCTGAAAGAAAACGGACCGAAAGTGAAAATGCTGCAAATCTGCGCAAGCTTGAAGAAGTGCTTACGAATATTCTAGAACGCGGATCGCAGGCGCCACTTCGAGCAACCAAGTCGGATGAAAATATAATGGAGAGTTTAAAGGCTTTTGACACAAAAATGCCAAAGAGTATTTTAAAAAAAGGCTCAAGCAAGCCTAGCAAATACGAAGTTGCTCACCGGGAAGCTCTGGAAGACTCAAAGCAGCTTCTGGACCAGTTGCCGCGAGGCGAACTTCAGCGAAATAAGATTGTCCTTCGTGTTCCCTCCTTCAGAACAGCTGGCTGCCAGACGGAAGCTTACCGCCCCGTGCGCCGAAGAGCATCCTGCGCCCAGACCAATCTCAGCGTAGCGCCGCGCTACAAGGAGAACACTACAAGCACCAGCA